>JANHAO010002485.1:0-28550 GCA_026873985.1 Saraca asoca
CTTATTTAAGTGAATACAATTAAGATTTGCTTATGAAATAACTTTTTTTTCTTGTTAAAATGACAGGAGAAGGAGAAACAAGGTTCAGTTGGGTGAGTAGAGTTATGCGATGCTATACATAGGAAAAATGATGGCTCGTATATGAATGATGAAGCAAGAAGCATAGGGGTGAGGATTCATTTAAAATTTTATTACTTTTGAAATAGTAATTAGTTGATATTGCAACCTATATTTTGTTGTTTACTTAGGAAAAATCGCAAGAAGCTTTAAGCCAAGTGGACCAGACATAACTTTTAATAATTTCTCCAGATGATACTTTTGGACAAGTGTTTGGAAAGGAGCACCTTGGTCGTGTTCGAGAACTAAGCATAGGTGTTTATCCTACAAGCATGTTTGGGAATAGTTATCAAAGATTTGGTGGCATCCACTCCAACTGTTCATCCGGCACCCATCTTTTGAATGAAGAAGAATTTGAAAGGCTTAAATCAAAGCTAGATCAAAATGAGGATAAGCTCCATTGTACTGAGGAGGAGTTGGTTGAAATAGAGGTACAAGTGCGTGCAATTATAGACTACATTAAGGTAATAGGAGGGTGCATTCCACCCCATTTGTCCACTTAGCCACCTACTATTCAATAGGTATAATTTTATCATATGATATCTTTTAAGATTGCTAATGCATTTTTAAAAAACATTAGCTCCAACCAAAACCAATTTCCCACCTACACAATATTGCCTGCTAAAGAAAACAAACCAATAAAAATATACAAAGGAACAACTTCGATTGCAAGTGTTACTACATTTGAATCATATTCTGTTTTAATTTTATGATCATTATTTGTATCATGTGAGATAAAACAAAACATCTTAAACTCTCAACATCACTAGACTGGAGAGCACTTACAAACAAAAATATAACCATATGAGGTATATCAAAAACTACCATTAACTTAAGAAAGACCTAGTAGAGCCTATAGAAGAGATAATCATAGCAAAGGTTGGAGCCTTATAGATTATAAGATTAGAAAGAGAAAATATTCCTTGCTAAATGAACAAGTATTATAGATTATGCTTTTTCAATTGTATATGGGTTTACATGAAACAAATGCCTTTTTTCTGTTTGACATCAACGTATTGAAGAGAAATTATTGCTCTATTAAATGTCTTTGCATTTTTTTTAGGATGGTGTTGAAGTTAATTTGGAAGATCAATTTTCACCCATAGATGCAAGAAGATCTTCAAGAGGGAATAATCAAGACAATAATGCCACTGATCGTGCCCAATATTTTTAGGTTCTATTGTATTTCTTATTTTAAACAGTTTTGGAATGAAATATAAAAGTCAATTAATATTATGGCTTTTGATTATACATATGAATATTTTATTTTCTTTGATTTATGATGTGAGACAAGTTTCATTTGAAACTTTTAAATATATTCAAATTTGTATTTTTAATTATATGAATTTTTTATCAAATTGGTTTTCATGTCATATTAATTTCTTATTACACCATGAGTTTACATTTTTATTTTATAGGATAATTAGTGTCATCAATTAATACAATAAATAGAATGAATGGTCTAATTTTTTTAAAAAAATATATATAAAATATTTAGCAACAGGTATGCAACCGCTAGCAATTTTAGCAAAAAATTTTAAAAATAATAGTGGCGGTTATACAATCCCCGCCAATTTAAATTACAAATTTTTAAAAAATAATAACAATGGTTATACAACCCCCACCATTTTAATTTCAAAATTTTTTAATAAAAATATAGGCAGTTAACCGTCGAAAAATAACTGCCACTAAATGCTCGATGTATGATTCCAATGGTTGCATATAATCACCATTAATGTCAACCCGGCATCATGTTTTTTAGTGGTTCTCATAACCGCCACCATTGTACTTAGCAACGATTCAAACCGCTGCTATAGTTAGTATGTAATTGCTACTATTTTAAATTTTTTTGTAGTGTTTGTAGATAATTTGTGACCTTAAAAAAACCTCAAGACTTACAGAGAATGTTTATGACTTATGAAAAGATTTATACCTTAAAAAAATTAATAAGAAATTATGTTCTAGAAGAAGTTTTATTGAGTTGAAAGTCATATTTCTATGATAATATTTGATAATATTTTATGATTATTTTGTTTATGATTATTTTTTTTATTTTATATTATGTGAAAATATATTATTTCTTGCAATAAATTGGAAGATGCAATTTCATGGAAAGGATAAATAGAAATCTCTCCTTCATGAAATGGAAGACGTTAAACTTTAGCCATAATGAAAGTCATCAGTAGTTTTAAATAAGCTTAAGACTACCAAGTATTCTAAAAGTTAGGTCTCGATCTATATTTAAGATTTGTTCTACGTCAAGAAAGTCACTACTAGGTCATATCCAAACCATGTCAATAAGCATTTGGGAAGTATTGTTAGAAGCCACGTAAACTCAGAGGTCCATGTCCGATGGAAGAAATTAGTGGAGGCTGGAGTTAGCCAAATGCCCTGCCAAACACGTTATTGGTTAAATTGCTATTATATTTCTTATTCTTTCGTTGAATTTTTAATTATGTACTTGTGGTTTAAAAATTTTTAATCATTTACATTATTGAGTATTTATGATTGACCTATGGTTGAAATTGAATTATGGTTGTTATAATTGACATTCATTGTTATGGCTACATTTTGTAATCCAATTTTGTTGTTAAATTATGTTTTCCAAATAGGATATTGTTAGATTTTTTTGTGTGAACTATCATAGTTTAATTAGTTATACATTATTGGATTCAATGAATGCCATGACAACTAATTTTATTGGGCCAATTAATTAAGTGATTAAACTATTGGACCTATAATGATACCTAGATCATTAATGGACTCTAATAGCGCGAGGCTTGTAATTAGGCCAATGATGATAGATTAGTTGGCCCCATAAATTTACAATAAGGCAAATCCCTACTTACATCCTAGACAGAGCTATAGCCTCCTTATTGAGAATATAGCTTAGTTTCCTTCCTTTTTTCTGCTAGGGATTATGAAGAGTGAACCTACTCAAGGAACTTCTGCTATAATGGATTCTCAATATGTGCCAGGTACAATCATTATTATTATTCGAATTAATTTATTAATATAGATTTGAATTAATACTTTGTAACATGATGCAAAAGATCAAGTTGATTGACCTTTTAGTTTTTCCAATTTCTCACAATAAACAAATGAATTATTTGTTCTTGCTACAAATGTCTGAATGGTATATTATATTGATGATCCAATTGATCAAGTTGGAGTTGTGCTTGTTATATGAAAAGCCCAGGGAAATATATGATATGGAACATGAAAACTTGATTGATTCAGAACAATCCATTTTAGAGGGCATACCTTTTCCTGGCCAACATTTGAAAAATATTGATCACTTTCAATTAGTAAGAGATGATGACAAAGAACAAGAACCTAATAACTCAATTTTTATTGAAGAACATAATCTTAGCAGTAATGCTTACTATAGTTTGTTACACTTTGCACCTTATAGTAATACCTATTACAGTGTACTTTAGTTTGCTATATATAATTTTTTTTCTTGCATTATTTAAATGAATTTCATTTTAAATTCTCGTTAAGTGTTAAGGTAACAAATTTATTTAAATAGTGGTATCATATTGTAGCTTTTTATTAGATTGGCTAAGTTGATGACTTATAGTTATTATCGAATTCTCTAGTTTTTAATATTTTTTAGTGTTTATCTCTTATGTAAAATTTATTATTGATGAAGTGAGTGTGTATTAGGTGTGAAATGGCCTAAAGCTCAAGAGATCTGTAGTTCCAACCTTGTTAAGGCTTTGAGGACAAACTAGTATTAATAGTCATGACACACCTTTCTTAGGCTTATAGTAAGAAAATCTTGACAATCAAGATGCAGCATCTAAAATAGATAGTGAGAATTTGACCCCTCCAAGCCTGATTGAAAATCAACTTCAAGATAAAAAGGAGCCTTTACTTCTTAAAATAATAGGTAAAATGAATACAAGTTTAGTATATTACTTATTATTACTTTCAAAGTTTACTTATAGATTTACAATATGTTAATTTTTACTTTTTGTATATGTGGTAGATACTAATACTTAGTAAACAACAACTCAAAAAATAGTCTCAAATAAGGTTTGACATTTGACAAAAGAATCAAAGTTTATCGTGGACCTTAATCGTAATGGACAAGGAAATGATAATGGTTCAAATTTGTTTGTAAGATTTTTGGGTAAACTTGCTCAAATTCCAAATATTTATCCCATAAATGTTATGTACTGGCATTGGATGCCAATTAACAAAAGCTAAAAGTAATGGAAATCAATTGAGGTAGTAAACGATAAAGAATTCCTAATACTGTTATTTATTTTGTATCTATTATCATATTTAACTAATTGTTGGTTTAATAATAGTTAGGATCATTTCTTATTTGATTATGATGTTAGTGGAAAATGGGCTGTGAGAACCTTAGGGGATAAATGGAGGATTCACAAATACAAGTTAAGGTATAAGTACTTTTATCCAGTTAAAAGTAAGAAAGAGTTGCTTGCAAATCCTCGTCTAGGATTAGATAGTGGTAAGTGGTGAACTTTTGTCTCCCATTACCATCAAGATCATATGAAGGTATATTATTCATTGTGACAAGTATTTCACAATATACATTTGCACATGAACAAAATTTGTTCTTGTAATTATTTCTCTTTGTGAAATAAAGCTTGATATATATTCTCATATTTGAACATTGCAGAAGGTAAGCACACAAAACATTAAGAATCAAGAGAATCTCTCAAGTGTAGCTCGCATGCGACCCTACTCTCTCACTCACAACAGATCAAGTAGTCAAAAAAATAATAAAGCACAGTCGATTGGTAGAAAGGATCATTTTATTAATCATCATAAGTTTACATATGGCAATGTGCAGAGCATCTTTTACAACATTTGAAAAGAGGAACAAGCTTGAACAGTAAATAGACCTCGGCCAACGAGGCAAAATTACATTAAAAGAAGAAATGAAGAAACGAGGGCAAGAAGCTCGATGACCCAGCATAACCATTCCGATAAGAGCCGAAGGCCAGTCACCAAGCTCGTGCTTGTAGGAAGGACATCAAATCCCAATTCCTCCTGCTTATTCCCTTCGGTTCGTCCCCCTGAGCCAGGCCAAGAGCAAATCAAAAAGTCATAGCCACCTGGCCAGGGTGCTGCACCACAAGCAACAGCTAGAAGAGGTGGCCCGAAGATAGCACAAGATCCCCCAGGAGCCCGTCTGGTAGATCCTGCAATGGAGCCATGTGCAACGGGCTATCGATGTCTCTCGGCACTCTGCAACAGGCCATCCATGTCTTAGCAAGCTTTGCGGAAGCCAAGACACCGGAATGCAGGGGGCTTTTCAGTCTCCTTCATTGAGTTTCTCTGGGACGAAAGAAGGAATGCCCCAGGCTATAAATAGACCTGCTCGACCCTTTGAAGAATCCAGAAGGTATCTGACCTGATCTTCATTTGATGGCCTGAAACGAGTGACAATTCCACGCCAATCGCCAAAAATGGCAAACAGAAGAAAGCATGGCCTAAAGCAGAATGGAAAGACATATGACGTGACACTTCGATCAAGAAAGGACACTGGCTGAAGATATGAATCAAGCCTCAGAAACATGCAACTCCCGGTGCTTAAAGCAAATTGAGAGTTGGGGGGCTTATGTTATACAAAGAAATGGCCTCGCGAGCTCGTAGCCCCGAACACGCCCAAGGCACTCAACAAGCTTCACTTCACCCATCAGAAAGTGGCACAACGAAGTTGTTTCAGCATTATCCTGTGAAGCTACAAAGCAGCGATGCGACAGGATAATCAGGACACACATCTCGGAGCCATCCTCGCCTCGCAAGGTAGTGGCACAGCGAGTCAACAAGGAAGCCACCAGACTCGCCTATCAAGTAATAGCGACAACAGGCTTGCCACAACAGTCTCTATGATGTCCCTGAGCCAGAAATTCCCGCTCGGGATGCCCAACCCCTCGCTCAGTCCAGCAGCGACGCAGTGATGGGCGCAAACAGATCCAGTCTACAGCCGACCTAGAGGATCTACCCTACAACCTACATTCTGCAACAGCTAGTTTGTAGTCTTTTACTGTCTTTTCTCATTTATATCTTGATGTAATATAACTGTAGTTTGTAATTAATGAATGTAACTCTTTCTTCCTCTATAAATAGGTTTGCCTTGTTAGAAGAGGGGAGGAGGCCAACAACTTGTAAGCAGAAACTCTGCCAAAGTTATTTCTTAATAAAATCTCCACCGTGGACGTAGAGTCCGGTGCCGCCCAGATTTAACTGAACCACGTTAAACTCGCCGCCTCTTCATCCCTTCTTCCTCTCGATCCAACTTCCTCTGCACTCCAAAGGTAGTATTGAATCCCTGAACTCATCTCCGTTGGCTGAAGTTCAGGTTCTCCATTCGAACCAGATTTCACCGTCAACATATATATATATATATATAAGCTAAGAATTACATTATATCAATATAGAATTTTAGTTATTGCTAGTAAAAATATTTGTTGATTGATGATTTGCAAGACACTATCTTATATTTTATGTTTTCCAGTATGGTTGTATGGTATAAACAATAGGGGGTCAATTTACAAGATGAGATTTCAAAGCACTTGCCTCAAGATCAAGAATATGTTGCTATTTTAGGTGTTCCATTAGTAATCTTAGCTCAACTGGATGATACAGTTGAAAAAGTATTTAGAAATGAGCATTCTGGTCATGTGTGTGGTTTGGGAATTGGTGTTTGTCCTTCTAATGGTTTTAGATTGCCCCTACAACATAATAATTCTACAATTTTAGGTGCTTCCACCAATAATGCAACTAGGAAGCAAGTTAAAGTCATAGAAAAGAAAGTTGAGATTTTAGTAGAGAAATTGGCTAGATATGATTGACTACGGAGCAACTTTTTCAAACTTAAACTCAACTAAATAGTCTCTTGAACTTTACACAAGATAAATTTAGTTTTGAGTTTCCCACTTCTAATCATGATACCCCTCGCTCTTAGTCATCTTCACCAACAACTCTTCAAATTATATTAGTTGCTCTATCATAAGATTTACCTTTTTGTTAGATATGTTTTCATGTGAAGTGAATTTTAGTACTTCAGTTGTTTTCTATATATTTAAGAAGTGAATTAAATTAGTACATTTGTAGGTTACCTTTTTTATTGTTATGTTTTATACAATTTATTTTTTAAAAATAAACTTTTGCCATAGTTTTAATCGTGGCAAACTACGTACATAATAAGAAAATTAAAATAAATAGAATTCAATTAACTACATTTACAAATTTTAGCTAAAATTTTTATGGAAATAGTAAAGTAAGCCACGGTTTCAAGCATGGCTAATATATATACATCTATATATATATATATATATATGGATGTTTTGAATTTTTGGCTTAAATTTAGCTATGCAACAGACCATAATTAAACCAATATTAGTTATAACTTTTATAGTAGCAATATTTGTGTTACTATGCCTACAAGAATTGTGGAAACAAAATTCACAACACCCCATGTTTAATGGAATGTGACGAATTATCAAAAGCCACATTTTCTCTCCAATTAGTCACGGTTATAATTGTGGTTAACCATTTTTTTTTTTTTTTGTAGTGGTGAAGAAAGTTTATGAACTTTGTAGATAATTCGTAACCCTTAAAAAAAACTCAAAATTTATAAAGGTTTGTAACAAATAAAAAGATTTATATCTTAAAAAATTTAAAAAGAAATTATATTCTAGAAGAGATTCTATTAAATTAAAAATCATATTTTTACGGTAATATTTGATAATTTTTTATGATTATTTTATTTATAATTATTTTTTTATCTTATATTATGTAAGAATATATTATTTCTTCTAATAAATTGGAAGAAAATTGGAAGATGCAATTTCATGGTAAGGATAAACCGAATTCTCTCTTTCATGAAATGGAAAACGTCAAACTTTAGCCATAATGAAAGTGATCAGTAGTTTTAAATAATCTAAGAGTTAGGTCTCGATCTATATTCAAGATTTGTTCCATGTCAAGAAAGTCACTACTAGATCGTATCAGAACCATGTCATTAAGCATTTTGGGAAGTACCGTTAGAAGCCACATAAACTCAGAGGTCCTTGTCGGATGGAAGAAATTAGTTGAGGCTGGAGGTAGGCAAATGCCCTGCCAAACACGTTTCTGGTTAAATGGCTATTATATTTCATATTCTTTCGTTGACCTTTTAATTATGTAAGTGTAGTTTAAAATTTTTTAATTAAATTGTAATATTTAATTTTTTTGTTTTTAATTGAATCTTTTTAATTTTTTTGTTTAATTTTGTTAGTAAGATATACTAATAGTTTATGAAATAAAAAATATGTGATCCATTTTTTTTTCTTTCTAAAGCAAAATAACTTTAAAAAATATCTAAATTTTTTAAAATTTATTTATTACATAAATATAAATAAAAATAGTATAAAAGTTTTATATCAAACTCATTAAGCCATATCAATAAATCATTATCTATATGTATTGGTTATTAATGAAATTTGAAAAAAAATAATAAAAAGTATCTAATTACAAATAAAAAACAATTATAACGTCTCAATTCTAACCATTAAACTTTTAAATTATAAGAACCAAATTAAAAAGTAAAATTATAAAGAATGAGAATAATTTAATCTTAAAAAAATTTCAAATTTATAATAGTAAATTAAAGGAAAACGTAAACTCTGTATGACTTGGTTTCCCTTATCATCCCAAAAGAGTATTCTAAACAACTAAATCATAGAATACTAACTATTTCTGACAGTTCCAGCATCCCACACAACTATATTTAGGAAAAAGAAAAAAACGTATCAAATTATGAACAAAAGCCACACTCAAGCCAACCATCATTCGAATATTAATTACTTTACATCATCAATTAATGACTTTTTTCTTTTTATCTATTTTGACTTGGAACCATAGCATGTCTGTTTTTACATGACAGAGCAGGAGTTTGGGTTTTCATCGCTGAAGATTTCGGTGTAACGGTCGTCGATGGTGGTCTCAGATATGGTGGCGGTGTCAGGAACTTTCCTTACCATATTAGGAGGTGCTTTCTTATCATAAGCCTGAGATACGTAAGGGTGAGCCACCATATTGTAGGGTACATAGGGCCACAACTCAACCTTCTTCTTTGTAGTCTTAGCAGCTTCCAGCACTTTCTTTGCCTCCACATATCCCGTTACGGTTGCTTTCTGCTGCTTCAAGTCCACATCCACCGACTTAGCTCCTTCTCAAATTAAGATCGAAAAAGAACAAGGTTGAGTGAAGGAAGATGATAAACAGTACCATGTCATGCATGGAAAAAACTTCTTCTACATGTTTAGCTCTAACAGTGTGCATACACTTGTGGAAGATGGTGAGACATTGAGACCTATAAAGTACCATCTTATACCAATTGTCGCTGAACTGCACAAATATTATGATATAAAATAACAATAAGGTGAATATCCACTAAATGACAATATTTTGTATATTACTAATTACAATTTATATTTTCTGAACACTAATTTTGCGTGACACTTCCTTAATATGACTAAGCAGATGGTAGTTTATTTTCTTAGGCAACTAAATATTGATATCAATAATTAGTGTGAAAATTCATGAATATGATATAATATTAGAACGTATGCTCAACAGCCCTTATTTCAACCGTCTCTCACAAGTCGGGTGTTAAGGTAATGTTTCATGTGCGAGTTACTGAAATGATATGGCTGAAGAAAGAAGTTGAAAAAGTATACCTTTAACGCCAGAGAGGACGTGCTTTACTTTGCGGGCACAGCCTTCACAGTCCATTCTGATTTTGAGAGCAACAGTTTGTGTTTGCTTCTTTTTCTTCTTCTTCTTACTCAGTAAACTGGACAAGTATTCCAAAGTGCCTTCAACACCCATTTTCCCTGTCTTCTCTTCAGCTATCGATGCTTGCTCTTCAAGAAGCTACCAGGCTTTATATACACAACCAGTCTAGTTGAAGAAAAACTTTTTTTTTGAAAAAAAAAAAAGGTTTAACTTAATGAAGGGGAAAACTGATTAGAGTGCCTTAAACTTCTATGACTAATCGAGATCTTTTTTTGTTTCCAACGAAAGAGTTATGAGAGTAACTGAAAGAAATGACAAAAACTGAATAAGTGCTCTTGGCTGCTCTCTGGCTCCATGGTTTTTGTTTTTATAGGGGCCCAACTGATGAGCCAGTGGCAGCAAAAAATCAATGACCTGGGCCTATTTAATTGATTAATTATACATACAATAATGGAGGTAGAGAGGCTGGGTTGTCCTAGTCTCCTAGAAGCTTCCTAGACTCTTGTTTTATTCACTCTTAACCTAAGAACTCAAAATAAAATGATGGAGGAGGAAATGGCAAAGGGCCGCTCTAACATAACCTTCTTTTGCTTTTGCTGTTCTCTTCACTCTATCCTCTTCTTATATAGTCGTTGGACGGTGTTTTAGAGGAGATTTGGTGAGTCTTTTACAAGGTTATATTTAAAAATGCTAAAGTAAAACGCGGTTTTGCCTCCCAAATCCTGGATTTTGTCTTCACAAGAATAAAATAAGAGTGTTAATTTGCACTAGTAAATGCATTCAAATTACCTTGGATTGACTAATTACATGGTCACAATCACGGAGAAAGAATAAAACCCATTGATTTAGTAAAAATATTGCAAATAACTTTTATGTAACAAGTAACTACGGACTAAAATAAAAAAATGCTACAAATCTTTTTAAATGTTTAAGATAAAACTAGTTGATCACATAATCTATTAAAATCATTGACATAAAAACTTCTACATAAAATATGAATAATAAAAAATAATAAATTTTATTAATTGAGTCATTCCAAAATTATATAAACTATCTATTAATATTAAATGTGAGAATTTTTTTCTATAAATTTTTTTAAAAAGAGATAATTTATTTAACTCCTTGGAAAGATTAATCAACCGAGGTGTGCATAAATTTGCTCATATCTAATATATTCTTAAAGATAGTACAAGACAATAATTATTAAAATTTAATCATAAAATCGTTGCATATTTCAGGACTATTAGGTACAAAAGAGAAGGGTACTTTGAAGTAGAGGAAAGTTGAAGATCTATGTTGTGAGGGAAGGAAAATTGCACCTAATATTTTGGTTGCAGTGCATGAATAATTGAGGAGTTATGGTGTGTTTGGCAAAATTAACTGATAAGATAACTGAAAATTTATAAGTTAGTTGAAAGTTGAAAAGCTAAATTTTAGCTGGAAGCTGTTAACTGAAAGTTGAAAGCTGTTAAACTAGCTTATTAAATTAAAAATATTTGATAAAAGTAGCTGTTAAACTAGTTAGTAAATGCAAAATGATATAGAAGGATATGTTTATATGATTTTTTTATATAAATTAATATTTTGATTTTGTAAATAAAAATATATTTTTAGATAATTATAATGATAGATTTTTTAGTTAATTTTAAATTCTTATTATTTTTTTGGTTTAAAGATCAAATATTTTATTAAAAGTTAAAATACATAGTGTAAATAATATAATAATTAAACTAAATAGTATAATATCAAAAATAACTCAAAAAATAGTAAAAATAGTATAATAATTAAGAGAAGTATTGTTAGTTTAGAGAGATTAATATTGTGAAAGTATGGGTGAGGATTTTTTTTTAAATTAAAAGAGGATAAAGAAAATCTTTTATTAAAATATTAAGGATAAAATTAAAAAAAATATAATAAGTTAAAGATATAAATTCAAACATTCAAGTAATATATAAAAAAAATTTTATAAATTAATAAAATAAATTTATTTATTAAATACCTCTATTTAAATTAAACAAACATATAAATTAATCAAATAAATTATAAGTTACACTCATAGATTTTGATGGCAGAAGCTTCTACCACGTTGCATAATGATCTGGCTGGCACTTGTTCATAAAGGCACCAATAATAATTTAGTAGCCACGTGGCAGCCCGATTTGCAATCTCGTGGAACTTAACACATTTCGAGGATTGTTGTCCATAAGCGTATGCCCGTTTCTGAAAATGCACGGGCTATGGGGCGGTGGATCATAGAAAAAGAAAATTAAAATTGTGGGTATGAAAAGGAACACAAATAATAGAAAACGGAATAATTGGGTTTGGCACTGTGCTGGATGGCAGCCAGCTAGTGCATGAGTAATATAAAAATTCTCCATCTTTTGGGATTTTAATTAATTTAAGTACTGAATTCCTGTATATTCATGAAAGTGAAAATGTCCCTTTCTTTGTTTACTCTAATTAATCTATTCATTCATTGATTGCCTCTTTTTTTTTTTCTTTTTCTAATGTTTTCATAGTCTAATAGAAGATATGGGGAAAATCTTAATTAAATTCTTCGATGGAGATAGAATTTTTGGAAGATTATCGCATCACATCAGGCAACTTAATCATAATTCAATTACTAGCTTGGACATGATTTTCTTTGGAGTAATATAAGTATTTAATTTTTTTTTTAAAAAAAAAGAAATGCACTTTATAGACTCAAACACTCAATTCTGTTACAAGTATATGTAGTTTTTGAATGAAGTTACCTTATTCAGTGCAGTACTTAGGACATGAATTTATTGTATCTTTTATTGCAGAAGGCAATGAAAACAAATGCAAAAAAGTCAAGGAGTTTTATATGATACAATAGTAAGGAGTTTTTTCTCCTTTTTCTTTTTTATAATTTTCTATCCCAACTAACTCAAACAAGTTAATTTACATTAAATTAAATATTTTTACAACATCCCACCAAATTCAAGCTTAAAATAATAAAAAGATAAGTTAATTTTTTTTTGAATAATTCTGTAGAGAGCTTGAGCTCTTGTAAAATTGAGTGATTTTATCATTGAATTATCTTTTTTTTATTGAGATTTATATTTTTATTTAATTTATTTATTTTGATATTTGAAAAAAAGACAATTTAATGGCGAAAATACTAAATCTTTTAAAGGATCAAACTTTCTATAAAATTATTCGTTTTTCCATTTAGAATTTGGATCATCTAAAGTGCAAGTTAAACTTTAGAAAATAAAATGATTTATCATAGTTTTGATAAGAAAATAAAAGAAGTGAATAATTCTAAATTTAAAATTTTTTTTTAATTATTTATTACTTATTAAATTTTGAGTATTTGATTTTTACATTAATGATTGTGATGATCTATTTTATCTTTCTAACATCTATCTTAAAATGTATCTTTGTAGATAAATTTAAGGTGTTACCATATAACCCAATACTTGTTGGCATTGTGAAGATAAAGAGTAATGGTAAGGAGTAACGTATTGATCTGTCTTTCAGAGTTTGAGGCGTATCTAGGGGTAACAAATGGACTCATTTTGATAAGAAATTTGGACCACCGACATTTGGTTAAAGTAACATTATCCAATTCCTAAATATCTTAGAGGATGGTATGTGAAGTCAATGTATGCAGTTAAAGCGTTCAACTACCTCAATTAAGTAAATCTTAAAATCCTCGTAGGCGTCGTGGCTTGTGTCATGCAGATGGTGAATTTGCCTAAGTAACCAAATGCAAGAAGGAAGCATAAGGATCGATAATTTCAACCGCATGATTGAATTGTAATTAATTGCTTGCTGAGAAACCCAAATGTTTGATTATTGGTTATTCTATCGTTTGGGGTTTCGACAAGGAACAAGTGAGCTAGATATACGTACTAAGTTTCGTATCTTGTACTACATCCTGTTTTAAGGGAAGGCAAGCACATAATTTCAACGTCCTTGTATAAATTAAATGTAGGTAATTTAATGTGTATTCAAAATTTTATTTTATTTTTATAGAAATTTAATATAAAATTATAAAAATCATAATTGTTAATATGAATTTAAATTACAAGTACAGATTTTAAATGTAATAAAATATAAAAAAATTATAATTCTATCATTTAAAGTTATATAATTATTTGTATAAAAATTATTTTATATATTTTAATAAGAATTATAAAAAATTTCACAAAAAAAATTACAAGAATATGTATTAACATATATATATATATATATTCAAGCATAACCTTTAAATTTATTGTGTATTCAAAAATGAAATGGACATAATATTTATATCTTTACCGTATTTTAAAAAATAGTTGTGAGATATTGTCTTTACAAATTATGATTTATTTTTTTTTACTTATTACAATTGTATCACGATCATGTTTTTCATTTTTCATATATATAATTTTTACAATTCCATTACAATTGTAACTATATTTTAGATTCCTAACCTGACGATGAGATTTGAATTTGGTTATTACGACTATTTTTCTTGTCGTAAATTCCACGGTTATACCGGGGAATTTCAGCTTTCCACGAAAGTCTGTAGATGTATAGACGGTAGCTATTAAGGCTTAAAAACGACACCCCATATCAATTTGCAGTTTCTTTGGCGTATCGTGGCCTTGTGGGATTCCACCATGACTTGTATGCTAAATTTCACCATCAATGATTTCATGTATCATATAAAGCATTTTCTCTGATGCATATAACATCTCATGGCTAATAATGTTACTCCTGCTAATAATTAACTTTATTAAATAATATCATAGAACATTAAAAAGATAATATCATGGGGGTAATCATTAAATTTACAGAGTTTCTCTCCGAGAAGTTAAGATCACGGAGACATCATCAAATTAATGAAAATTTTCTCCATCAAATCAATTTTTTTTTATTCTAATAGATATTTTTTAAGACTTCTATTATATTTTAAGTGAATTTTGAAGAATTTAATATTATAGATGTTTATGTATAATAAAATTATGACATTTGTATAATTCACATATTAATAAATTATTATTGATTTTTAATTCAATCTCTAATATTTTTAAAAGTACAAAATGAATATGTTATTTAAAAAAAGAAAAAAAATTGTTACCATTAGTTTACATTATCTCAAATTTTATACTGATTGCTAGTGAATAGATTATTTTAAAGTGATAAGTTCATGATTAGATAAATAATAAACTTATATAGGATAAATGATAAGGTTAGATAGGTCAATAAATTATAGACATATTAGGATTCTATTTTATGTATATATTTTCAATATAATTAAATACATATACCTAGCTCATTATTGAATATAACTTTATAATATATTTTCTCTCTCCCTCTTAACATGGTATTTAGAGCAGCTTTCTAAACCCTAGATATTTTCTTACTTCTCAACTTAACCAAACAAAACTCATCATTTCTCTTCCTTATTTTCCTTTTTTCTTCTTTTGATGTCGTAAGTCATGACGGTTTCTATCTAGTGGTATTTTTTGAATTGCATGTTTGGCAACCAACATTTGGATACAATATCTGTGGTGGCTAGTAATTGTCAATTTTGGCAAAAAATCATATCTTTTATAAGCACATGCACAAGAATTTAGATTTGTCTAGAAGGTTTCGCAGTGTGTGAGGCAAAGAAAAACAAGGTTGATAAGGCAGTAGATCGGCACGTGGTGGCACATGAGGAACTTTTTGACAACACAAGTCCTTCCATAACTTTTTCAACAGCCAACATGCCTCCTTATGTGGTCAGATCTTTAGTTTGGAACAAAGGCATTGACCTAAAAAATTGGAAATAGAAATTCCTTTTTGGTGTGACATTTCTATGTAGCTTTAGTTTAGTGTTTTTTGATGTATTGATAGTGGAGTTTACTGTGCAGTCTTCTAAAGTTCATTTCTGGGCTGGTAGAGGTGTAACCTGGTGAGCAGTTATGAGAAGTAGCTTTTCCAGCAATGTTTGTGGCTAGTAGTAATGGTTTTGGTGTCATAAAGGTGTTAGTCTAGCTTTGGGTCTTGCAATTTTTTGGGGGTGGTAAAAGGTGTCATCAGTTGAAAACCTTCTCAATGTCTTGGGTGCTTAACAGTAAACTTTCAACTACGATTCTTGTTAGAGGTCTAGCAAACTGAAAAATAGGTTACATCGAATCTTCCCAAGTTTGTTGAAGGCTTAGATCTAATTGGTCATGTTTGATGATGATAAGGAAGCATATGTGAATTGAAAGAGTGATTTTGATAGAGATGGTGTTGAGTTGAGTAAGTCAAAGCTGAGTTGGGTTGTTTGGCAAATTTTGGTGTTTTATGTGATTTAAAATACTGTTTGGCTAATTTTGGTACCTTCATGTGATTTGGAGGACTATTTGATAAATTTTGATGTTTCATATAATTTGAAATACTATGTGATGAATTTTGGTGTTTCATATGATTTGGAACACTATGTGGTGAATTTTGGTCCCTTAATGTGATTTGGAGAATTATTTAGCGAATTATGGTGTCTTTATGTGATTTCGAGCACTATTTGACATGACTTTTATTTGCACATGTCTAATTTGATATGATTATCCTTAATATTAAGTGGTCTGGACCACTACTATAGTTGCATGACTTCCTTTAATGTCTTGGAATTGACTTCAATGAATACAACTTGGAAGCAACATGATTTATGATAGTATTGGTGATTTTAGCATAATTCCAATCACAGTTGTTGCAGATTTTATGGACCAGATAGGAAGTTCAAGGAGCAGCTCAAAAGAAGCTAGCAAAAAACTTTTAGAAGTTGTGTCGTTTGTGCCTTGTGCTGAGGAGAGCAACTGGAAGAAGGTCGAGGAAGCAACCAAGGGTAGTTAGCTGAAGACTTCTAAGAGTTGTATCTGTTGAGAATTAGGCACTATTTTTAGGGTTTATGAGCATTTGGTTTAGGGGGAGTTGTCCACATGCTATGTTTGTTACAAGTCATTCTTGTAATTTGAAGTTTTTCAATTATATTATTGATTTTCTCTCCAAACTTTCTTTAACCTCTCTTCATTTATGCAGTTTGAAGTTTTTCAAGTTTTCTTTATTGTTATTTTTATTACATTTTATTTTTGAAAGTTCGAAAGTAATGTAACAAGCTTAAGCTTTGAAAGTTTTAACTTGAGGGGGAGTGTTAGTGAATAGGTTAGATAAAATAATAAGTTTATGATTAGATAAGTGATAAGCCTTTGTAGTATAAATGATAAGCTTAGATAGATCAATAAATTATAAACATATTAAAACTTTATTTTATGTACATATCTTTAATATAAATACATATACCTAACTTATTATTGAGCATAACTTCATAATATCTTATCTCTCTCTCCCTCTTAACATTGGTGATAAAAATATGAATTTTAAGCAATACTAACGAACAAAAAAAATGCAGTCTAAAGAACCAAGTATCATGCAATCAAATAAGAATGCACATAAACCCAAGATATGCATAAAAAAGAAGTAAAAGGATAAAAAAAAATAGATGTAGAAACTTTAAAATTAAGACAAAAAGAATGAAAGAAAACCTCAATATTTGGAATTGTTAAAAAAAAAAAAACCTTTGATACCATACATTATAAATGAATGTAGGATTTATAAAATGAGATTTATTAATTTTTCATTTGGAGGTAATGAGAGTTTTGACTCTTTTTATTGATAAATGAATTAAATTTCTTAATTGCATCTTTTTTGTATAGCAAGTGAAATTTCGTAGGTTACAATTTAATCAATTTTATGGTCAACAATAAAATTTAAAAAATATGATTAGTTCACAAGTTAAATAGGTTCAGTTAAAATAAATGAATGACAAAGATTATTTCTTAAAGTTAATATTTACTAAAATGATGTCAAATATCTTAAAGTATTGTATGTTTTAGTTTTAACTCTTAGCATGATAGAGTTACATATATTCTTTTTTCTGTTTTTAGATTTTCCTTCTTATTTCTTTCTATTCATTTAGGAGTTTCATGGTATATATGTTTGTAAACTCGCATCTTAAATAGGTATTTAACAATTCAAACTATTTCTCTTTAGTCATCATTAACTTAGCATTAAAGCTTGTCAATTATGATATCTATTCATCCCAATAAAAATCTATTCATCCATTAGCAAATTTGGTTGGCAATTCTTATTATCTTTTTTCCTTAGTTTCCCAAACAATCTTGCATAATAGATTCCAATGCTTCAGATTACATGGTTTGAAACTCTAATCTCCTAACATCATTGAATTATTTAATTTGTTCACATCTTATCTAATTACCTAATGACTCAAATATAGGAATTGCTCAACTAACTCCTTCATTTTTCATGTGCATGATTTCAAATTTAATTTGCAATTAATCTATCAGTGAAATTACAAAATCTTTGCATTCAGTAACTTTTCTTTTTGACTCTTGTATTTTTTAGGACCTACAGATGAAGAGTGTGATTAGGATGGATAAAGAGAATAATAGAATATGTTTTTTGCTAGTAAATACTCCAACTTATGCTACTTTTGTTATTCCATCACCTTCCATTGATATGGCATTGATGTTTAGGGCAACTAACTCTATCTTTGATGCTAAAATTAAAGAAGTTAAAAACTCATATTGTTCTAATAAATGTGTTTTGCCACTGTATACCCTCTTGCTAAGCATTGTCATTTACCTTTTTCATTTAGAAGTATTTCAACTTCTACTTATTTTGATTTAATTCATATTGATGTTTAGGGTTCATATCATGTTCTTTCTTTATGTGGTGGACACTATTTTTTAACCATTATAGATGACTTTTCTCATTGTACTTAGGTTTATTTAATGCATAGTAAATCTAATGTCACTTCAAATGTTAAAAAATTTTTTTGCCATGATCAAAACCTAATTTGGTGTTTAAATTCGACGCATTAGATTTGACAATGGACATGAATTTTTAAATAATTCTTTATATGATTTTTTTTATGCTTGTATGGTGTTATTCATCAAATTAGTTGTCTTGACACTTCTCAAAAAAAGGGCATTGTTGAGCAAAAACATCAACATCTTTAAATATAGTAAGAACACTTCATTTTCAAGCCAAACTTCCTCTCCAATTTTAGGGTGATTGTATTTTAACTATTATGCATCTTGTTAATTGGTCACCTACTTCTATACTCAATGAAAAAACTCCTTTTGAAATACTTTTGCCATATTATTCTCATTTATGTGTTTTTGGATGCTTATGTTATGCTCACAACACTTCAATCAAGTGCAAATTTGATTACAATGCATCTCCAAGTATTTTTTATTGTACTCTCTAAATTAGAAAGCTTATAAAATTTCTTATTTACAAACATGCAAAGTTTGCACTTGTGATGTTCAATTTCATGAAAATACTTTTCCTTGCATGATGTTAGAACTACCCACTAATGTTGTTTTCCCTTTTCCTATGTGCTTGATATAAAAATGACCAAATTCCAACACATACAAATTTTCACAAGACAATCCTCACTAGAAAGCACAATCTTTCCTAATTAAGATTTCATCAATCTTAATGATGCTTCCATTTCAACCACATCCACCACTGCACTTTCACCAATACAAAAATCAACTCATGCCACTAAAGCTCCATGATACCTTAAAGATTATTGTTGTTCCCCTACTCATATCCTCTCACAATCTTCACTCCTTATCTTTTATCTTATTACATTTCATATGATAAATTTTCACATACTCATTAATCTTTTCTTGCCTCTTTATTTGTTACTGATGAACCAATTAGTTTTTCTCAACTTGTGAAATTTCCAAAATGTCAGCAAGTTATGAATGTTGAGATGAAGGCTTTCACCTAGAATAAAACATTAACATTTTTACCTTTGCCACATGGAAAGTATCTCATTGGTTCAAAATGGATTTTTAAAGTTAAACTTCCTTCAAATTGGTACCATTGAATGTTATAAAAGCTCATTTGGTGGCTAAAGGCTATACCCAAGTTGAGGGTATTAACTATCACAACAATTTTGCCCTAATTGCCAAGCTAGAGTTTGTTTGTGTACTTCTTGATATTGTTGCAACAAAGCATTGGCCATATATCAATTTGATATTTAGAATGCATTTTGCAATATCTTGAAATTTCTAAACTTTATTTAGAACTAAAATGGCTTTTCGGAAGAATTCAAAATTTTTCAAGAAATTTTGAAACTAAAAATTTTGAGTTATAAGAGATTGGTAATAGTAAAAATTGATTATATGAATTTTAGAAAATCCTTGAAGATTAAAAAGTTGATCAAGAATGTTCAAGGAACAAAATTTATAATTTTGAAATTCTATTTCTGAAAAGTCTTGAAAAATTTGAAACAAGGGTTATAGATATTGAATGAGCATAAAAATATAGTCACTATGAAGATGTTTGATTTAACTAATTTATATTAAAGTTTCATAATTTTTGGAAATTGATAAATGTGTTAAATTTGAGTTCAAAATGAAAGAAAAAAAAACGTGATCAACTTGTAGTTATTAGAAAATTGACCAAACTTTTCCATTTTAACCCTCCCTAGCCAAGTTCACTTTATTCTTTTAAGCTGACCAGATTGCAAAACCTAGGTAGTTACATTTCATCTTTCTCCTTAAGCTTTCACTTTCTCTCTTTGCGACCTTCAATCTCTCTCCCTTTAGGTGAGCCCTTGATCTTACTTGTTATTTTTTCAAATTTTTACTGCTAAATCCTTTCTTCTTCCTCTTCATTTTGACATCAAAATTATATTAATTCACTGAGTATAACTCAAGTTATGAATTTTTAAAATTTTCTATTATTATTCATGGTACTGTTCAACATATGAATTAATCTAGTTTTTCTGATATTTTGAAGCTTAAATTTGTTAGATATAGCTTTATTCATAATAAAAGAATCATAATTTAATCATATATGATTAGTTAACAAGAGAAATCTATGGAAAAAAGATTAAAAGTTAATATGGTCTTATTTTTTATTTTGAAGAGCATAGAAGATTTTGGTGAAATAGCTGTAATTTCTTGTATTCAAGTTATTAAGGTGAGTGATACTTACCATTCTTACAAATTATGATGTGATTCTTATTTGAAATCTATTGATTTGTGGTGCAAGCCAGTAAAAATGGGTTTTGTGATGATATGATGAAACTTGATGATTAAGTAGACTATTGATATGCTAATGAGTATGATGTTGAAATAGTTAAGTTTGTGTTTGTTTATACTTTCAAAAACATGGGATAATAAGATCCTATAGTTTATCTTTGTGCTAGAAATGAGTTCCTTTATTTTTCTACTATTAATATGCAAAATCTACTCATGCGAGTCGAATCACACCATTTTTAACTAAACTCACAATCATGCTTGCAGAAACCTAGTAGTTTTTCTTATCCGATTCGAATCGAATTTTGAACTAAAATTTTACAAGTCAAATCAATCCATCCTACCATATTTTTTTTATTCTAATCATAATTTTGATTGCTTTTGAAATTAGACTTCCTAAAAATTTTCAAATTTGGCAAGCACACCACATTTTTAATTACATTTTCTCAAGTTGAATCAAGTCTTTTGCAAATAAGTTTTCGATTCTGATTGCAATCATACTTGTTTTTCTTCAGTGATTTTGCTTGTGATTCTAATCGCACTTTTAGCCAAAAAAAAAAAAAGAATTCAATTTTTTTAGTCCTATTTTCCCTTACTTGAAATTACACTCTATTTCTTTAACTCAAAATCATAGAAAGTCCAACTAAATATATATGGAAAATGTGATATCCTAAGGGAGTGGTTTATAAACTAACACTAAAGAATACAATGGATGAGCATACAATAATTTTTAAACAATAAGTTTAAAAGATAATACAAATATAAGTTGAGAAAGCATCATAATGGTCATGAATGACTGTGATTGTGGAAATATGTTTATCGCAAGCAATTATGTTGTGTAAAACGTGTTTATGTCTATGAGACATGGAATGATATATCATGATATGTGAAAAATCATGCTCTGAATAATATTAAAATGTATCCATATGGAGTTGATGAGGCATCCATTATAAGGATGGATTAATTGCATGATCAACAGTCTTTAAGACTTGATATGTGGATCATGGAATGTGATGAACAAAAATGAACTGGATCTTGGATTTGCGCATTCTAATATGATGAGTGAGATAAGGCTTTCTTGTAAGGAAAATGCTAGGATGAGTGGGATAATGTTGATCCAGAGTAACAAGGTGGGCTATGTATTTGTATGCATTGTTATTCCATATGGCAATGACTTGAATATTGGAACTCGATATCATGAAAGTGACGTACATTATGTACTTGAGAATGTGGCATATGGCTATATGAGCCAAGATTGGCACAATGTGCTAAAAAATGAATGATATAAATTTACCTCAAAGGTGAGTGTTTGAATACTCTATAATTATTTATGAAAAGGATATGGGAAATGGTTATCTAATTGAGTTATGGATATACATATTTATATGCCTTGTATTGTGTAATGAATTTATATGTTTAGTATGTATTAGCTCACTAAGCCCCAAACTCATTATTCTATGGATTGTTTTGTAAATATTCAAAAATTAGTGATCAATCCCTCTACTAAAAAGTAAGATGGATAATCAATTAATGGAAATCACATCTGATGCAATCACCACTATGGTTGACAGTCCATTAGGAGCATATGAAATTAAGATAAATTATATCATAATTTTAAACTTGGCAAGATGTGAAGAGTTACATGAGATAGAAATCATCCATGTATTACTAATGATGGCAATACGATGGTTTGATCCTTAAAGGATATACCATCTACACTCTTTTTAATCATCTTTTAAAAATGTAAATAGCATGGTCATCAAATCCTTAGGGATGGAGTCCATCTACTATATATTTTTTAAATCCTTACAAGCTATAGGTTAAAATAACTTTATTTTGTTTTATCCCTAAAGGAACCTAGGGTGTTGAAAAAGAATGGTTATTGAAACTAGTCAGGGGTATGTATAAGGATTTTTGAAAAAGCATGTTGAGTGGTGAGCATTGATGGCAACAAAGGATATGTGCCTTAATGGATGTTGTCTCTGTACATTAAGTAAATTTCAATTATATATGAATATATATATTTGCCATTTGAAATCTCATGGATTTCATTCTTTTCTTAGCTACTAAATCAATTTGAGTCATTTGAATGATAACAAAATTCTGCATGTCATGAATAAAATGAATTAGTAGAATTAAGATACAAGTTGATGATTATCAATAAAAGGATTGATGTTCATGCCGATCATGACTAAGGGTTTTAGGTCATATGATACATTTTTCCATGGAGATTTGAATGAAGAATTATACATGACTCTTCCACTTGGTTACCAAAGTTAAGGAAGCATCTTGTGTGACATTTGCATAAATCTTTATATGGGCTCAAGTAAGCTTCTCGTAATTGGTTTGTAAATTTTTCTATAATCTTACTTTGTTTTGGATTTCAGCAATCTCAATAAAATTATTCACTTTTTTATTGTCACTAAATTAAATGACACACTCATTCAAAAGATGAAAGAAAACTTTCTGCATTAAGGACTTATCTATCTTTACCAGTGAAAATATGCCCTTAATATTTTTCAAGATTTTGAGCTCACTTCCACCAAACCTTATGCTTTTCCCATGAAGTAACAACTTAAGCTCACCAATGACAATGAAGATCTCCTAAAGGACACTTCCCAAAACCATTAACCTATGGGTAGGCTTATATATCTCACTATCGCTCATTTCAATATTGTTTACATTTACATTACTATCACCAAGAAAGCCTCATATGGATGCTACAATGCATTTACTATGCTAAATCAAATCAATAGTAGGCCAAGGCATCATTTTATCCTCCATGTCATCTTCATTGTTTCAGGCCTATTGTCATTTTGATTGGGCCAGTTGTCCCATTATTCATTGCTTTACAAGAGGATTTTGTATATTCTTAAGATCTAGTCCTATCTCATGGAAAACTAAAAAACAAAATATAGTTTCTCTCTCTCTCTCTCTCTCTCTCTCTTTTTTTTTTACAGTAGCTGGGTATTTCTCAATACCTATCACTACATGTGAACTTGCTTGGCTATATATTGGAAAATTGAGGATTTGAATTAAAATTTATAAGGTGTAAAGAATACTTTTCTTAAAGAAATATTCGCCCCCACTTATAATTCAAGTTTACTTTGGAGTAATATATGAATACTCCTACTAGGATACAACAAAAATTTGAAAAACTGTTGAAAGCAAAATTGAAAATTTTCCTATTTTCCTCTTTGAAACAGCTTTTGTAATGGTTGTAAGTGTTTGAGAGAAATAGAAAAGAAGTTTTCATTGATATATATGTTAATATAAAAAGTGTGAAACTTTGAAATATTCATAGAGTTTAGAAGGTTTCATCCACTAAACACAACTCTATAAATTGAAAAGACAAAATACTTAATTTTCAAAAGACACAATTTTAAATTTCAAAAGCTACATTTCTTTCCAAAAGATACATTTCAAATTTCTATTTCAAACTAACACAACTATTGATGAGAATATATTGTCTTTGCAAACAAATACCAATTATCATCCTTATTACGTGATTTATGTCTTTTGATACGACAACCAATTTCATTATATTGAGACAACCAATTTGTATTGCACATAGTCTCCAATCTAATTTTTTATGAAAGGACCAAGCACATCATAAAAAGATTAAGTCTAGTTTAACTAAACTAAGAAAGATTTATAGTGATCTTTATATTGCTGATATTTTCACAAAACCACTTAAGCAAACTCATTTTTTAACTGGAGGAGTTAGTAATTAGATAATATTATGGAGAAATAATTAAGAGATAATATCACTGAATAATGATCAAGTAGTAGGGATTTTTTTGCAACAAATTAGAAGTTAATATCATGGAGAAATCATTAAATCATAAGAAATTCTCTTCATTCATTTCCTTTATTCTGACAAATATTCTTTTACTTTTTGTACAATTTTTTTTCATTATTTCTTTCTTTTTCATTTAGATGTTTTATGTATATAAATATATATATATATATATATATATGTAAACACACATCTTGAATAGATATTCAACCATTCAAACTATTTCTTCTTAGCCATTATTAATAAGTTAAAAAGGAGATAGATTTTTGTTGTTAAAAACACTTAAACTAGAAGCACTCTGATTAGTTTGAGGCATTCTCTTTCTCCATTCATGTATGATTTGCCATGAGCCATTCTTTACAAAATACAGTGCACTTTGCCGCATATTAGTATGATAAATTGTAACCCAAGGTTGAAGTGACCGCAAAATTTAAAGCAAGATATGAATCAGCTTAGCCTGTCACTAGTCCGCCAGCTGTAGAAACACTCTGATTAGTTTGAGGCATTCTCTCTCTCCATTCATGTATGATTTGCCATGAGCCATTCTTTACAAAATACAGTGCACTTTGCCGCATATTTGTATGATAAATTATAACCCAAGGTTGAAGTGACCGCAAAATTTAAAGCAAGATATGAATCAGCTTAGCCTGTCACTAGTCAGTCAGCTGTTGCCACTTACTAGCACAGGCCCCTTCTATTTGGTCCGGTTGATATTGCTTTTAACTTGTTTCAATTTAAAATATTGCTTTTTATCATTGGGGGTTTTGAAAGGTGGGAGGCCCCTATGTTAAAACAAAGAAAAGTAATAAGTACCACCAGATAATTTGTCCCTAGCTAGTCATGAAAGACAAGGTACTGGCAATTATTCATTATATAAGTTGAAGTCAAAAAAGTGTGAGGATTAGCGAGAAGAAAAGATGGGGAGAAAAGGCCAAAATGCACATGCCCTAGAGATGTACTTTACATGATTTTGTAACCGTATGGGGAATTATATTTTAGTTACTATATATATTTGGCAATTCCATAATCAACATAATATAAGAAGGCTATCTCTATGTATCTATTCTATTCTAATTGTAGCAGTAATTAAACTTATGAAACATATGGTATATATTAAATATTTGTTGATCTCAAAAATTTATGCCTTGAAGTTGGTTCAAAAAGTATAAATTTAAATGAAGCTACAAATGCATTTTTTAAATTGAAAATTGCACATATAACTCGTTCATTGCACGTTTAATATTAGTTTTTTTTTGGTTTAATTTCAAATTTGATGCAGAGCTATTATATAACGTTTTACATTGTTAATGATGCTATAAAAGATGACATATTTTCAATAATTTGTAATGGTTGAAAACATGTTACATTGTGAATAAAAAAACAAAATAATTTTCTTTCTATATGCAATACCATGAAATAGTTGGAAAGAAGACATGACAGCAACATACTGCAATTCAAGAACGCTGCATCCGACAATGGCCATTTGAAAATGTTATATATTGGATAAATAATCAATAATTGGAAGGCCCCAATAACGATGAATAAAATGGACCATTATTCGGACACGTAACACCATTCTGTTTTAGACACACCACACTAATTGTAGAGCGTGATTCATGCTACCATTGTTTTATGTCATCAAATTAAATAAATGAAATTCAGGATCCTAAATCAACGGAAAATGATTTAATGAAAATGAAATGTCCTTATGCATGACACATGTGATTCAATAGATAGCTACCTTGTGATTAAATTTGGATTAACTTTATAGTTCATACTAGAAAAAGGAATCATTATTTACATAAAATTTAAGAATAGTGTTATTTACTTACAAAATTTTACGCTTGTTGACATGTATAGTATAATGTAAAATCAAATTAACCCAACCTATTTTAAATATACAAACTAATTGTTAGAATTTTTAATTTTGAACCTAACATAATTCAAAAATTCATTTATAAATGTCAAGGTATTGTTAATCCATTTATGATATTAAAGTTGGGTTCTATAATTGCACTTAGGCTTGAATGGTGTATTGAGTATTTTCCGATAATGGATCAGATTATTACCTATATAACATTTTATAAAATGGATCCCTACTCCTAAAACCCTAATCTTGCTACATTCATTCCATTAATTTGCAAAAAATAAACTCTCCTTTTTGTGATTCAGTGATGGCTAAGGTTTGCAGGAAGAGTGAACATATCATCGTAATCAATATCATATTATGCATCAGATGTCGAATGCAGGCAAATTCTTATGCTTATTTTGTTTTACTTATTTGCATTCTACATTATGTCATGATAACATAATTTGATCGGTTTATTTTAACTAACAAAAGAAAATAGTTCATCAACTAGTATCAAAGTTGGACAAATTATGTCATATGGCTAATGGTATGTAAATTGATCGTGAATATTATCCGATTTTTATTATAATAATTGGTAGTCAATTGGATTATTTTCTGAATGCAGAATGTTAAGAGTTATTCAAGTAATTTCATAATTTTACATTAATAAATTAATGAATTTTTGTCTGGATATTATTGCATGAATTTTTATGAGTTTATTGCACAAATTAATTTATAAATTTGTGTATGTTTGCTGGGTTATAAGGATTATAAGGATTGAAACCTTAGGCAATAGTTTTGATGGTCCAGTAAAGAATTAAAGTGCGGAATATGTACAGATCTTATCTTTTTCCCGTTGGGAAATTTATATACACCTTTATCAAATTTAATATTTCTTTTGATGGAATGTGCAAAAATTGATAATCAATAAGTGTGAAGATAGCAAAATATAAACGATTAATAGTAATAGCAATTAAGAAGCAAGTGAAGAAAGAAAGTTGAAGACAAAAATTTTTAAAGTGATTTAACTTGAATTGAAACCACAATTCAAGTCTATTCCACTTGATTTTTCTCAACCAAAAGACCTCTTTAATTAAAAACAAAAACCTTCAGGATTGCCAGGCTCCTGAATTGCTAGTTTTTACAATAACACACAAGAAATTAATAGGCTTCTTGCTAATTTAGAAGAATTAAGACAGGCTCTTCTATACTTATATAGATTTCTAACTCCTAGAAGTCTCAGATAAAAAGAAATTGAGTAAAGAGAGATTGAGGAATAAAATACCAGAGTTTGAGATGAAAATATCAAACAAACTAAGATAAACTCAAGTAATCTTTAATCCAAAATTCTTGTAGAAATCTCCAAAGATTTGGTGAGATAGAGAGAAAATCATGTTTTGCTCCTAATCAGATATTTTCATATTGAATTATGAAGAAAAACTGTGAGGGATCATTTATATAGTGAAGGCAGTTAGGCTTGAATAACTGTTATAACTGTCTGTAATTGAATAACCGATTTTTAGTTGTTGCATTGATTGATACATCAATTACAGTCTGTTATTGCTAACTCATCGATGCGATAATCGAAGTGCAGTGTGCTGTTTACAGCTTTCGCATCGATTACTATATCGAAATAGCCATTTTTCAAAACCTTCAGTAAAAATGATTTTCTTTATGCATCGATGTGACTTCTATTGCGATATGAACTTTTCACAAGTTCTTCAATGCATCGATGTATATATTGATTCATGATGTAAAAAACAGTTTTATACAATTTTATTTTTCTTCAAATGATTGTTTATCTCATTGTTTAGTTAAAAATTTTGGATCAAATATTATTTGAACTTATTTATAAAAGATTCTATTGAAATAAAATAAGTCCTAAAACTAATCTTGGATCTCTTGAAACTTGAATCAAATATCTTTGAACCTGCAAAACAACAAATCAAAAATACTAAAA
>JANHAO010002486.1:0-28561 GCA_026873985.1 Saraca asoca
CAATTTATTGTGCTATAGCACTAATGTTGGGAAGTATGGGTTTTTTGCATAATCAAAGTAATATGGGTATGTGTTATTAGATGTAAACTTTGCTTTAGCAAATGACCAAATATAGTTTCAAGTGTTGTATTGTTGAGTTATATTTGAGGCTATGGAAATGTTGAATGCAACAATTTATCCTGTTTTTACTCATGTATAGCGTTTGACAAAATGCAACTGCACGAATGTGTTGGATCTGCTCTTGTTGCTATGGGACCTAAAAGCTTTTTGTCCCTTCTACCTTTGAATTTGGAGGTGAAAGGCTTATCTAATGCAGATATATGGCTTTTTCCAATTTTGAAGCAATATACTATGGGTGCACTCTTAAGCTTTTCTATTGAGGAAATTTTGAGTATGAATGGATGTGTAAAGTAGAAGTCTCGTGAGGTAATTTACTATTGATGAGGAGGTGCACATTTATTCTTCATCACATTATTGTTTCTAACTTCTTAGCCTCGACAGTTTAAGCTACAAGGTTTGATGGTGTCGTCAAGGAATGCTGATGCACTAGCTTATTCTTTATGGTCATTACTACCTTTGTTTTGTAACTATCCTTTGGACACTGCTAAGAGTTTCAAGGATCTGGAGCAAACTTTATGTAGTAAGCTTCAAAATGAACCTGACATTCATGGAATAATATGCACAAGTTTGTTGCTTCTTATTCAACAAAACAAGAATATCATTAATAGGGAAAATAATAAGGAATTTCATGGGGAAGATATGATCAGAGAATATGGTTTGGCCCATTATACACAACAAGTTGCAACAAACAATTTGAATGTGCTAAAGTCCTCTACTCAGAATTTGCTAGTAGTGTTGTCAGGTGTGTTAATGGATTCTGCAAAAGATGTTGGTAGTTGTCTATAAGTACTGAACATGGAGGAAGGATTTGAAGAGAGAAGATTGATGCTAGAAACTAAAGACTATCAACAACCAAGAGAAAATTGTTATTTAGGTAGAATATGATTTAGACTTCTTGCATTGTTATTTAGAATACTATTAATTTGTTGAGAGGATTTATTTAGGTAAAATTATATTTTGAGATTGAAACAATATACACTCAATTATATTCAATATTTTGTTTTTTAATGAAATAAGTGTCTTAATTATTTTTTAATGAAATGAATGTTTTTATTTTTCTTTTTCAAAAGCATTGCTTATAGTTAGCAACAATGTAAAAGCATTACCTATATCTTGAAAACCATTGCCTATAATCCATTAGTAATGGTTTTTATGTGTTGCCTTTAATATAATTGGCAACACTTTTTAACTGTTGTTTATTCTAGTGTTATGATCAATTAGCAACGATTTTTACATGTTGTTGATAATATAATTGGCAACAATAGGCAACGATTTTTCACTGTTGCTAAATAAAAATGAAAAAAATTGTTGTTGCCTATTATAAGAAACCGTTGCCTATTGTTACTAATAGGCAATGATTTTTTTATCAATTGTTACCTATAACTAAAGAATAGGCAACAATTTTTTCATTTTTATTTAGTAACAGTAAGGAACCATTACCTATTGTTGTTAATACGCAACAGTATTTTTATCTATTGTTAACCATTGCTTTTTCTAGCAATGGTGTGAAAGTGTTGCCAAATAAAAATAGAAAAACCATTGCTTATAACTGAGGAATAGGCAATGGTTTTTTAATCTGTTGCCAAAAACTCCAAAAAAATCATTGCCTAAAAGAATGGGCAACGCTTGATAAGAGAATAGCTAAAAATCATTGCCTCTTCTCTTAGGTAACAGTTTTCAGACTTTAGGCAATGGTTTTTGACCGTTGCCAAAAGTAAAAAATGTTGTAGTAACAAATCCTCTCTAAGGAATCTAGAAAGTTTTGTACAATTTTTATAGCCTCCTCATGGTGATGCTGATGAATTTAGCTCTTTCACCTTTGTTTTTTTTCCTTCTTGCATGGTGAGTTAACCTTTTGGTTTTTTCCAAGTACCTTGGAGCAATAATTGAGGGAGGAGCTTTTAACTTGGGAGGAGGACAAGAAAAAGCTTAAGCAGTCAGCATACTCATTGGTCCTCAAGCTCATTGTGGTTTAGTTCTTTGAAGCTAGCTATCTTTTCATGATAGCTATAAGCTTATTCTAATTTGTATTTTGAATCTTTATGTGTAAACTCACCTCATTAAAAGAGATTTTTAATGAATTTTGCATAATATTCTTATTTTTCCAAGTGCGCCATATCAATTGGTCATTTAGTAGGTTATAGATGATAACATGTAGGTTGACGTGAATGTGTTCTTGCAAACCATAACTTTATAAACGTTAAATAAAATGAATCCCTAATAAGTCAATCGACCTCAGTTAGCATGATTTGATAGATATTAGTCAAGTACTGAGTAGGCTAACATAAATGGACCTCAGTAAGGAAATTATGTCTTAAAAGGATATGTGCCAAGTTGAATGGTCAGTAAATCATATGAATGCATGGAAGGTCACATGAATGTGGTGCCAAGTAGTAGGTCGTATAAGAGCCATGCCTTAATTAGCATAAGCTAAATGCTAAGACAGTTTCCATGAGAGCTGCAACTTCAAGTATTAGGTCACATGCATGCAGTGCCAGATAGTAGGTTGCATGTATGCGCCTCAATTGGTAATAAATTAAGCACCAAAGTGCCTTAGCTGGCAATGAATTTGAGAACTGAAGTGCCTCAGATGGCAATGAATTTTAGCATTGAAGTGCCTCGGTTGGCAATGAATTTGAGCATCGAAGTGCTACACCTTAGATAGTATGAGTGTCCAAGTAGGTCGCATGAATGCTACACCTTAGATAGCATAAGTAGGTTACACAATAGCAACTGCATTGCTCAACAAGTCATGCCACATCAATCTTGTTGTTTAGTGTCATGGTAATCTCGTTGCTCAGTGTCACAGCAATCTCACTACACAGTGGGTTGTGCCATAGAAATCTTGTTGCTTAATGGAATGTGCTTGGCTTTGGTTCTTTTAACCAGAATTAAGAGGTCGCACTAAATTTTGTTGAAAATATAAGTACAAATGCTCTACATTCTAAGCCCGTGAAACTTTCAATTCCATTTATTAAGCAATAAGCTTTGTTCCTAAGTCTTCATTAATGATGCTTAGGGCTCCGTAGTTTGGACCTAGTGTCCCATTACAAGCCTTGCAAGCATAGGGAGAATAATGTGTAGTATGAGATCATTGGTGATGTTGTCTAAATTCAGACCTTCTTGTATAAAACCTTGCTGAAACCTATCAAACACAGATGCAAAAATGTGAGGATAAACTTAGGTGCTTTTATTTATTTTTAATTAGCACTACAGAGTTTGAAGTACTAGAGTTGCTATTATTGTAGTTACTCGGGCTATTGAAGTTGTTGTGTAGGTTGTATCACATAGTCTCTTAAGTAACCTCTTTTGATCAAACCTTCAATCATATATTTGAATGCCCAACATTTTGAAGTATTATGCTTGACCTCGTGTGATAGGCATAAAACCTGCCTATGTCCCTGAGTATGTTAAGGGCCCTTAAGGGTTTGGGTTTCCTGAAGTCTTCGCTATCTCTTTTCATTACAAATATCCTATCTTGAGTGTCAGATAGAGGGCTATAACTTTCATGGTGATCTTGAAGCTAAGGTCACCCAGTACTGGCCTTCATTACAAGTTAGTTATCAAAGCTATCTTTGCCATTTTTGTGATTGCTCTTCCTCTTATTTTGATTGGAGTTGTTTGCCTCGTTCTTATGATTGGACTCCTTTAGGTCAAAGGTCTCCTCCCACCTAATCTGCTTGGTAGCTTATTCATAGAACTCGCCTAGGTCCCTTATTGGAGACTTGTATATGTTCTTATATGGCTCTCCATCCTTGTGGAGTCCCATTGAGATCATTGTCAAGATACTGTCATCGAAGGGGTTCTCTACATTATTGACCTTGTGCTTAAACCAAGTGATGTAGTCTTTCAATGATTTATCCTTCCCTTGAAAAACCATTGCAAGGTGGTAGGATGGTGCGAGTTACTTCCTTAATGCTTTATACTTGTTGATGAATCTCTTTTGATACTCTTCCCAACTATCAATACTATGAGCTATGAGATTCTTGAACTATGTTCGAGGTATGCCTTCTAGTGTAGCTGGGAAGACACAACACTTGACCAGTGGATTGGCCATTTAGGTATCCATCTAAACATTGAATGCATTCAAGTGGCCATATGGGTCACTATCCCCATTGTACTATGGGATTGTGGGGGATTTAAACTTGCAAGGAAGAGGTTCTATCTTGACCTTTCTAGTGAATGGTGTCCTTTCCTCATAATGATTTTGCCTATCCTGAGCTCAGGGGCATTTTTCTAACTGTTGTACCCTCTGAAATAGTTGTTCTACCAATTGGCTTTGAGCTCTAGATTGATAGCTATGAGATCACTAGCTCCCTTTATTTCCTTGGTTGTAAGAGTAGCAACTTGAGGCCACATACCTCTAACTAGTTCTATTCGGGTTTTCAACTCAACACGAGCTCCCATGCTATTGAATATAATCATGCTCACGAGCTCAGTAAACCTTCGACCTTGTTTATAAGTTGGGATAGCAAGTTGTGTCATGCTAATGTAACTGTTGGAATACTCCTTTGGGCCTAGTTCTTGCTACTACTCCCTGTGCTCTTTTGGTTGGTCAATTGGGGCATTTGAACTTTCAATGGTTCTTCCTCTTGTCATCATAGTTAAATAGAAAATCAAATAGAATGTAGATGAGACCCCCCTTCTAGCATCAAAATGTTCACAATGGAATCTGATCGGCCTATGAAAGTTCAACAACTAAATCCAATCAACCAATAAGTTCAATATAACCCCAAATTGCTATTTTGCTTGAACAAAAAGAGAAAGAGGGAGAGATAAAGAAGGAGGATAGCAAGAACAAAGGGACTCCGGGATTTTTTTAACATGGTTTGGCTAATGTTGATTGTCAACCCTTATGTCCACGATAGTATTATTTCTCAACGAAGTGCGTTTACAGAGTATGTGTTTGTCTATGGGAATTATCCCAGTCTAAGAATATCTCTCAGAATTGGCCTCTCTTATACAATAATCTCAGCCCCTATTTATGGTTACGAGAGTGTACAATCTTAACATGTTCCAAAAAAGGAAAAATGATAAATTAATGTTAAGTTGATTCTTACAAGTGAGTGTCTGCAAGTTAGCCATGCAAGTTAGTCCCGTTCTTAGGTTTAACCATAATCAATTTTCTAGAAGATGGCATGCTTCGACCAGCGAGCTGGAGCTTATTATCAATCGGCTTGGAGCTACCATTTTGACCTTTGTCCTGTAATATAAGCTCGTGCCTAGTGATTTAGTGCCTTTGTCTAGTGACTTTAGTTTTGGACGAGCTAGGCCTCGTCCAGTTGGACTCATCTGTTGGGTTTTTGCCATCTTATTTTACATGATTCCAAAAATACCCATAACAGAATCTAATTAGGGTTAGGATTATCTATGACATGATAGTTAGCTACTTATTACTATCTAACTTTGGCAAAAATTACTCAAAAAGAACTTGCCATAAAATCTATTGAATTCATCACACAATTGTACCCCAAGGTCATGGCACAAAGCCTAATGATAGACAATCTATCATATTTCTCAATGAATTATGCATCCTTTTAGAAAATTCTGGTAGTTAGTAAAACTTTCGAATGAGAACATTGAGCAAATGGCTTTACATATAAAGCATATATTTTTATCCCCTTTGGACCAAGCATCACAAGCTATTGGTCATGAAAAAGAGGCCTTGTAGTGTGAATTTGGAATCAAATGCACTTGTGGATTATTTTTCTAAACTTTTCCCATTTTAGGGGTATTTATATCTTTTTAGTACCAATCATTTGTCTAGTATTAGTGAAAGAGTACATGGTTGCTATCCTAGCATTTTTTTATGCTTGCATCTTAGGAGATGGTGCATTAAAACCCTTTAGAGTTAGGAGAAAAGTCCTTATCTCAACTCAAAAAAAGTATGTTTACTGTTTCCATTATGACTTTTGCTTAGAATATTTTTTAAGAGGGTGTGTTTGGTGACTAAGCGGGCACTATGGCTCAGGCTAGGGATTAGAGTGTGGAGCTCAAAGAACTCTCTTACATACTTTAAACTATGTAATTAGGCATATATTAATAAAATGGAGTTGCCCCTCCTTTTATATTAAAAAAAGTCCCTTCTCGATATGTACTAGTGGCATCTTATGTGGAACATTTTTTGAGACCCAGTATATCGCTAATACTTCGATTACCTAATTATGATTGCTTGTGGACATGTTATGTATGGGATTTTTGTTATATGGGTAACAAAATCCTTAATGTTCCATTTAGCTATCGAAATGTGGCTCAAATTTATTGGAAGGCTAGCATGTTGGCCAAGAGTCAGTGACATGCACCACATAGTTTTGGTTAGAGAGCTATCAACCCATGACAATTTGATATTTGAGCAAAGGATTTCACAATTTGATCCATAGGAACTCTCACATGTGAATAGTGGCAAAGTGTGACTCTCTACCCAAGGGCTCTACCCCATAATAAAATGCTCTAGTAGGTACCAAAGGTTACCACCTAAGATTGGTTCCATGCCAAATGCTTATCTCACCAAGTGCTCATGTCTCACCAAGCTCTCAGAGGAGTAGGCAGGGTGACCAAATAGGAAAGGTGATGAAGGAGGTAGGATGAGCGATAAGAGTGTCGTGTTTGTGAAAAGAGCTCCTAATGCCAATTGTATAGTTAGTATCAGAGCATAGTTATGCTAGAGAAAGCATATTGGGTGGGTCATGATTAAGGTAGATTTAACTTGTCAAAAGCATATGGAGTCTGTGAGTGAAGTAGACACATGTGGAAAGTAGTGAAAAAATGTTGCTAAGGACTTGACCAAGAGGGTGCAAGAGGTTGGAGCAATTCGAGGGCTATTGTGCAAGATATTACATTCTAGGGAATGTGAATGGTGTATCGAGTGTAAGTGTGTACAAAAGTTTGTGCACTTGCTACATTTTAATTTTATGCTCATTCATAGTAGGCATTTGAGGGAATGTAAAACCACTCAACAAAGTGAGTGAATTGATGGCTTATCTAATGGGAGGAAGCCCTAGGAGAAGCTCGAGAAAGTGTGGGCACAATAGACAGTTAAGATATCTTGTTGGATGACACATCTTTTGTGATTTGTTAAGTAAACAAATCTTGTTAGAGGGCATAAATTTTACTTGGAGAAGTGATCCCAGAGGGGATAGAGCTGATCTAGAAGGGATCTATTGTGCACAATCATGTGGATGTAATGAGAAAGCTATAATGTTAATCCATAAAATTCAAGACAAGATGTAGGGAGTTAGCATATCATAATCACATGACAAGCAATAATGATACATGCATAGTGGGCTAGAGCTACATAGTTACATAACAGAGTTGCGATAATGACCTCAAGGTGTAGCAAACTAGCACTACATAGTCAGAAGATAGACTCTAAGGCAATGACCATGAGATTTACAATTACTTATGCATATGCAAAGTGAAACTTGTGCTTCAGTGAAGGATGCTCGATGTTCAACCCCCATTAAAGCCATTGTTGTAAGGGAGCCATTAAGAGGTTGCTCTCAAAAGAGGAGTCTTTAGAGGATGTTGCTCGAGAAATGCTAAGAGAGATGTAGTGATCATTAAAGATGCTACCGAGGGCAATGATACTAGTAAATGGTTATAAGGGTTGAGGGAGACAAGCTAGTATCATCTTTAAAACGATAGCACTTGAGCATGCAAACCTTGGAGGGGTCGTGAGGGCCAAGATGCTAGATAGCATCATTTGCAAAAAAGACTATCATAGTTGAATTACCACAAAGGTGTCAATTCAAAAAAGGTTAAGAGGATCTAATAGACTGTAAAAGTTGCATAGTAAAAGTATAATGGGTTGACCAAACCCAACACAAGCAAACTTGTAAGCGAGGTATGGGACTTGCAAGGAGGCCATGTTTTGTAAGTAAGATATGGAACCTATGTGTGAATAAGATATAAGACTTGCATCTCTAACATCGATGGCATGGTACATTGAATGTAGGGCTATTAGTTAGTAGATGTCCAAAATATCAAGCAGGCACACAAGCTATGGTGGTAACACACACTTAAGCTGCAATGGTAATTAGTTAAATTGAGAGCTGTGTGGGGGCAATGTGCAAGCAATCTACAGAGGTAATGAGGTAAGCACAAGTTGTAGAGGTAATTACCTAAATGTTGCAGAGGTAGTGGGAAAGGTGAAACTGTAGAGGTGATAGAGTTAAGAGAGCTATGGAGACAGTGACACATGAGTTTGTGTTGGGATAATGATGTTGAGTCTATAGAGGTAGAACATAAAGTCTGCAGAGTCAGCAAAGCCTAAGGTAGAAAGTTATAGAGGCAACTACCTAAAGTTTGTGGGGGAAGCAAATGTGCAATGGTATGAGTTCGAGGAGAAAAAGCCAAGAGGAAGTCTAAGGAAGAGCTGAGAAGTAGCAGATTGATGATTGTCCTGAAAGCTATATCAGGTTAAGGGTGTTATTTATCAAAGCCTCTCGAATGATGTTAAATCAAAGAGAAAAGTAGAGCAATCAAGGAAGAGGTTTTAATGGAATAGGCTAAAGACCCATTTGAAGATTCGAGAAGTTAGCACTCAAAAGGAGAAACTTTCATGGAAGCTATGTCAGATTGAGGCATCAATGAGGGCATTGACATTCGAAGTGGAGAAGAATGTCACAAGTTAGCCTTGTGATCTAATTTGATGGGCAAACATGCTCAATTTTTGACAAAACTTGGTTTAAAAGTCAAGCATGATTAGAAGGCCTTGTGGTGCGAATTTGGGAGCAAATGCACTTGTGGATTATTTTCTTTTTCAAATTTTTCCTGTTTTGGGAGTATTTGTATCTTTTTAGCACCGATCATTTTTCCAATATGAGTAAAAAAGTACATGGTTATGATCTTTGTATTTTTATTTTTATGTCCATATGAGAAGATGCAGTAAAACCCTTTAGATCTAGGACAAAAAGTCCTTATGTCAACTTGAAAAAGTATGTTTACTCTTGCCATTAGGAATTTTACTTAGAATGCTCTTTAAGAGGGGTGTGTTTGGTAACCGGGTGGGCATTGTGGCTTGAACTAGAGATTAAAGTGTGGTGCTTAGAGAACTCCTCATACACACTCAAAACTATGTACTGAGGCATATATTAATAAAATGGAGTTGCCCCTCTCCTTATTTTAAAAAAGTTCCTTCTCGATATGCACTAAAGGCTCCTTATTGGGGATATTCTTTGAGATTTATGCTAAAGGCATATATTAGATATGTACTATTGCTTCGACTACACACTCATGTTTGATTATGAATATGTTGAACATGAGATTTTGATTCTATAGGTGACAAAATCCTCAATGCCCCATTTATCTATGCAAGTGTGGCTCAAATTTATTAGAAGGTTGGCATGTTAGCTAAGAGTTGGTGACATGCGTTACATGGTTTTGGCTAGAGAGCTACTAGCCCATGGCACTAAGCTAGTCCATATTCCTAACTTCAATTGATTGAGCAATATTACTCATTTAGAAAGTACTAAACTTTCCTATGCTAGATATTAAGTTACTTCTATCCCTTTCCTATAGAATAGATTTACAATTATGGGAGATATTTCATACATCATTGCTTATGGTTCAATTAGTGCATATATCTCTATACATAATTTAATTAGAAATCCAAAATTTCTCATACATTACTAGATCAAAAATTTCATTATGTAAGAATCATTTCTAAGAGTATAAAAGAAAATTAGACTTTTAATTAAATTACTAACGTGTGGGACTTCAGCGAGTTGGTGCAAAAATGCATCCCTTTACAAGGCCTCCAAAAATAAAATACAATCCATAAAAAAAAATAATTACAAGAATGAATATTCCTACTACATCAATCTACATTGTAATTGAATAGAGACTCCGCACCTTCTCTCTCTATGTATATGACATTATTTTAGAATATTCATACATCACAACATAGGCATTCAACAAAATGCCAATACTTTTAAAACATGCATTAATCACAAACATAAAAAATATCATTATTTAATTACAGAGAGAAATAATGATAATAAACATATAGAAGCATACATAAAAATATTCAAACAATGTACATATCATAAAATAAGCATATTTCAAGGAAACAACTTTTTAGTGGAAAAAATTATCTTGAAAATGATAAAAAAATTTCATTTAAAAAATAAATGAAATATTTGAAAAGAAAATTTCAAATAAATAAAATAATATACAAATTGACAAATATATTATAATGCAATGTATATAGATAGAAAATCATATTTTTTTTTAGAAAAACAACAATGTCATTTAAAAATAAATTAATATTAATATTTGAAAACTAATTTTTAATAAAGATTTACCATACAAATTGATGAACGTATCAAATTAAAATGTATCTGTTTAGAAAAACACATTTTCAAGGAACAAACAAAAAAATATGTTTCATTTAAAATATAGATAAAATATTTGAAAATGAATTTCAAATAAAGGATATAGCATGTAAATTAATATTTACATTAAAATAGAAAGTATTTTTCTAAGAAAAACATTTTTTTCTAGAAATAAATAAAAAGTCTATTTAATAGATAAATGGATTGTTTGAAATACAAATTTATGGATAAAAGATAAAAATAATATCTTTTATAATGATAATAATATCAAATATTATTATATCACCAGAAAACACAATGTTTCTCTTTTTTCAGAATTTTCACATTTTATATGTATAAAAACTAATTTTATATCATTTAAAAAAGATAAACAGTAAAAAAAAACTCCGAACAGAAATATGTAATTTAATCTTCAAAAAGACATAAAATATAGTTCCATAATATCTAGGCGTGATCCATACGCGCCATGAATTTGGACTTTTAAATGGAAAAGAGGGATTTAAAAAAAATTCCCAGGGCAGAATAAATCTGCCTGCTGCTATGACCACCACATGGTCCGCGGTCTTGCTATTAAGCCTACTGGCCAAGATACCCGAAGAAATTGTAATTTGATTTTTAAACTGTACTATCATAATTTGTGAAGTTTTATACACAATTTATTAATAGTATTGGGAATATGTGAATAAAGAAAATCCTAACAAATTTTGTACATTTGTATGTCATATGCCAACATATTATACATGTAGATCAATCGAATATATATATATATATATATATATATATCGAATATGCAGAAAATTCACATACAATACATAAGGATAGAAAGAAGCTGATAATGGCTTTGACACTAGTGTTGATATTTTTAAAAAAAATTAAGATTGAATGGTTACTTCTTGTTTCGAAGCTCATAGTAAAAGCTTTATTACATTGATTTAGATCATGTGCACATGAACTTATTCACATTCTTAATCTCCAAATTTGCTTCTGCTATGGTCTGACTGAAATGGGACGACAAAGGCCCAACAGGCCAGCCCAAGACAAGAAGAATGGCCCAATCCAAAGCCAGGTCACAGAAGACAGCTAGTATATCACCTAGCATGAGCTTGAAGTCTCCATCAGTTCAAGGTCGCAATGAGCTCCCCTCCCGAGATAATTGGACACAGCTAATGTTTGCTTGACAATCTGAAACACACTTCAACTAGCAAATTAGCCCCAAAAGATTGACAATGATTTGCCCACATTTATTATCTAATGCCTAGCATTTATTACCTGATGCAGCTATAATCATAGTTTTATAATGTTAAATTACAATTTGTAACCCTCCCCACTCTTACAAATAGAATGGGAGACCATTGTAATAGACAGTACGAAAATTACATGCAAAAACTCTGCTGAATTACCGAGAGAATTGAGAGTGTTGTAATTCTAGCAAATTGAATTGTGAAACAACTGCCAATAGCAAAAATAACAACCGTGGATGTAGGAGCCATATTGGCTTTAGCTGAACTACATTAAAAACTCTGTGTTCACTTCCTTCTTCTTCTTCTTGCTCTTAATGTTTTTCTTTTACTTTCACAATCTTTGCAAGTAGTTTAGGTTCCTGAACCATTGGTTGATTGATTACCAAAATCAACCGTTAACATTTTGGCATGTCTGGTAGGACCAAATTGCTTTCCTATTGAAACACCAACCAAACATGATGGCAAGAGGAAGAACAACTAGGACTTCTAATACTACTGGTAACCAACCAAGTAGCTATGAAGAGCAACAACAAAACATGTTAAGAGATGGAAACCCATTCCCAACAAGCACTTTTGCCATCCCCTTAGAGACTAATGGTGTGCAAGCACTGCATCGGTGCCAGATGGCACTCAAGAATACCGTCAGGAGACTTGTTGATGTAGTTGCAGCATTAACCCAAGTGCACACCCATAGAGCCCAAAAACAAGCTGAAGTTGCACTAATTGGGAGAATAGATTGGGGACCATAGAAAGAGGTGCTAGTTCAAGAAGAAAATCAAGATAAAGAAGGACCTCAATAAACAAGCCTAACTCACTCCTCTAACTCGCAATCCAAATCACAGGATCATCGAGGTTTCGAGCACAATAGAAATCGATGACTTAGGAGCTCGCATTACATTGAGGGTTCGAATGCAAGTTGTGATAGTAATAGGAGCTGGTGATCTGAAATGCAAGATTTAGTTATAGAGGAATTATTGTAAAGGGTACAATGGTTGGAAAAATGCCCCTCAACTCAAGACCAATCAAATTGCTATGACAAAAAGACCCCATTTTCCAAGGAAATTGAGACAAAACCTCTCCCTCATATATTCAAGGTCCTTACCATTCCATCGCAAGAGGGGAGAAGCAATCCCTATGACCACTTGGATGCCTTCAATATTCAAATAGACCTTCAAACAAGTAACCCCTTGGTCAAATGCCAAGTCTTTCCAGCTACTTTCAGAGATAAGCCCCAAATGTTGTTTAAGAACCTTCCAGCTCGTAGCATTAATAGCTGAGAGGAATGCCAAAAAAGATTTATTGACCAATACAGAGTTTTAAGAAGGTAGCTTGCGTTGTCCTATCACCTTGCTATGATTTTTTAGCAGAAGAATGAGTTACTGAAGGACTACATTTCAAGATTCCAGAGCAAGGCGAACAACATAGAAAGCCCCTTTGGTTCAAAGAAACTCAGACAAAGAAGCAAGGTAGGTGGCTCCACCTTCAAGCAGAACAAGAGGGGGAGTAGTTGTGGAAAAGGCAAGATGGGTAGGAACAATGACACTTGAGTTCAATCAGCCAAGAAGTTCAGAAGGGAATGACCCAAGCCCTAAGGTCACCATGATAATTATAGTATCCTCTCTGACACCCCTAAGAGGATATATGCCACTGAGAAGCATAGGGAAGATTTTGAGCACCCTAGACCCTTAAAGACTCTACATAAGTAGAAGGATGCTAATAGGTTCAGTGCCTACCATAACGACATCGAGCATAGCACCTCTAAGTGCAGGTCACTCAAGGATGCGATTGAAGATCTAATCAAAAGAGGTCACCTAAGAGACTATGTAGTCAGACCTATAAGACAATGACCTCAACACTCCTAACAGTCAGCAAATCCCATAGAAGATGCAAATGAGATGAAGAATATACTGCCCAATAATGCTACGAGGATGCAGTCAAGATTAGGGAAAAAGAAAAGAGAGTTGACATGGTTTCTAGTAGGGAACCTTGAGCTCCAAGCATGATGGAAGTTAGTCACGACCTAGACCCTTGTGACCTAGATATAGATAAAGAAATTGGGGCCATAAAAGGGCTCGAAGAAGTGTAGGTCAGCGAGGCAGATAATGAGAAGTGCCTCAAGCTTAAGAAGACCTTACCCCCTAATATGAAAGTTTAGCTAGCCGATTTCCTTAAGGCAAACCTGTACATTTTTGCGTGCAATCATAAGGATATGGTAAGGATTGATCCCAAGATCTTGTCACATAAGTTGAACATAGATCCCCTCTATAAACTAGTTCACCAAAAAAGGAGGCTGCTGACCACTAAACAGTTTATTGATCTCAAAGAAAATGTAGATAAGCTTTTGGCAAACAAGTTCATTTGAGAGGCTTACTACTTGACCTGGGTAGCTAATCCCATTTTGGTAAGGAAAAATGATAAGTGAAGAACTTGTATAGACTTCACCGAACTCAACAAAGCCTATCCAAAGGATAGCTTTCCCTTACCCAAAATTGACCAGCTCATTAACACAACAGCCAAACATTAGCTCCTTGGCTTCATGGATGCTTATCTAGGATACAATCAAATACCCATGGAGCCCAGGATGAGGAGCACACTTGATTCATCATGGATTATAGACTTTATTGCTATAAGGTGATGCACTTTAGGCTAAAGAATGTAGGAATGACATATCAGTAGCTAGTCAATATGATGTGTCAGGAACAAATTGGGAAGACTATGGAGGTTCACATGGATGATACACTCATGAAGTCCAAGTAGGTCATAGAACATGTGAAGCATCTACGTGAAATGTTCAAGATTTTGAGAAAGTATCAGATGAAATTGAATCAGCATAAGTGCACGTTTAGAGTGACCTTAGGAAAGTTTCTCAAGTTTCTAGTTAACAGTAGAGGAATCGAGGCAAACCTAGAAAAAATCAAAGCACTTATTGATATGAGGTCCCAACACTTAGTAGATTCATTTCTAAAGCAACAAATAGATCTTTGCCATTTTTTGATGTTCAGAGGAAGGCTAAGCAGTTCGAATGGACTAAGGAATACGAGGTTGCATTCCAGCACCTGAAAAAGTATACGGGCCAAGTTTCATTGTTATCAAAGTCATAAGAAGGTGAAAAACTTATTATTTACTTGGGAATGTCCTAACATGCCATAAGTGTAGCCCTTATCCAAGAAGAAAATAGGGCCCAGCTCCCTATCTATTATATGAGCAAAAGACTATTGAATGCAGAGGAGAATTACACACCTATGGAGAAGCTCGCTTACTATTTCGTGGTTGCCTCTAGGAAATTGCAGCCTTACTTCCAGGCACATACCATCAAGGTGCTCACTCAATACCTATTGAGGCAAACTCTATAAAAGACTGATGCCTTAGGTCGCTTACTTAAGTAAGCCATCGAGCTAGCCCAATTCGACATCCAGTATAAATCAAAGTCAACAATCAAGGGGCAGGCCTTAGTAGACTTTATAGCAGAGTTTACTGAACCAGCGAGGAAGGAGGCTAAAACTTCAGAATGCCCATGGTGGGAGCCCTACATAGATAGATCCTCTTGCGAGCAAAAAATAGGGTAGGATTACTGTTAATAAGCCTAAAAGGACATAAAATCCTTTATGCACTTCGATTTGAATTCCAGGCCACCAATAATGAGGTAGAATATGAAACACTACTCACAGGACTTCATCTAGCTAGAGAGGTATAAGCTGAACATTTGAGAATATTTAATGACTCTCAGCTTGTTGCGTGTCACATAAATGGTCAGTATCAAGAAAAATGGCCAAGGATGGCCACCTACCTCCAGAAGGTTCAAGAATTACTCACTAACTTCTAGAGGTACATTATTAACTAGATTCCTTAAGCTTAAAATGCATATGTGAATGTGCTAGCTTGCTTGGCCACAACTAAGGATGCAGATTTCTCAGGTGCAATCCCAGTCGAAGTTCTCTCATCACCAAGTATTAAATAGAAAGATGTCTTAATGATAACTATATGGCCCAAGGCTTATGGATGAGCCCTATCTTGAAATATTTACAAGACACTAAGCTACTTGATGACAAATTAGAAGCATGCCATGTGCGAGCTCGAGCTACTCAATACAGTATTATCAATAACCTGCTTTATAGAAGGGGCTTTTTGATCCCACACCTCATATGCATCGATGGCCCTGATTGTGATATCATATTGGAAGAAATTCACGTTGGACATTGCGGAAACCATGCTAGGGAGCTATCTCTGGCTCAAAAAGTACTCCGGTAAGGCTTCTTCTAGCTAACTATGAAAAAAGGCACAATCGACCTAGTTAGACGGTGTAATAAATGTCAAAGGTTTGCCAAGATCCCCCTAGCTCCTCCTGCCTACCTTCAACAAATGGTCAGCCATTGGCCCTTCATGATTTAGGGTATGGATTTGATCAAGCCTGTCCTTAAAAGTCAAGGAAGTTGTAAGCACACAATAGTAGCCATCAACTATTTTACTAAGTGGGTGTAAGCAAAGCAATTAATTGAGATCTCTTCTTCCAGGATCAAAAAATTTGTGTGGAACAATATCATTTGCCAATTCAGGGTGCCCCAATAGATCATAATAGACAACGAAACTTAGTTTACCAGTGAGCAGTTCATCAATTTCTATAGCAACCTTAGAATTGAAAAAAGCTCCTCAGCAGTAAATCATCCTCAGACCAATGGCCAGGTTGAAGCTGTGAGCAAGATCATCAAACAAGTCTTGAAAATGAAACTGGAAGCTAGAAAAGGAGCATAAGTAGACGAGTTGCCTAAGGTACTCTAGGCCTATAGAACCATAACTCACTCCACCATAAGAGAAACCCCTTTCTCTTTGGTCTATGAGTTTAAAGCAATGATACCAATAGAATTCAAAATAACATCACATTGGAGAGCTACATTCAATCTGGAGGAAAATAATCAATTGCTCACTGCAAGCCTTGATCACCTCAAAGAAGTAAGGGACATGGCTTGCCTCAAGGTTGCTGCTTACCAATAACGGGTTGCAAGGTATTATAATAGAAAAGTCTGAGCTTGAAAATATAGAGCAAGTGATCTTGTGTTGCACTTTATCTTGCCTAGAGCTTGCAAACCTAGCGAAGGGACCCTTGGTCCAAATTGGGAAGGACCTAGTAAAAAAGAATTTGGGCAACGGGTCATACCACTTGGCTGATAAAAATGGGGTTAAACTCTCCTGAGCATGGAATACAACACATCTCCAACCATATTACCAATAAAGGCAAGCTTAGCCTTGTAAATCTATAACATTCTTTAAAATTTCAAATAAAAAGGTCCAAAAATTCCTTTGTTGATTCTATGTTTAGAGAATTCTCTAATGCATTCCGTCAAAGTTAACTATACTCATACTTGATAAAGAAACTATATCCTAAGATAACAACCCAACCAGTTGTCCTAAGGAACTATAAAGTCCATGCCTGTCTACTACAATTTGCACTAGTAACATGGGCCCCTTAGAATTATTCAACTCATATATTAAGCATTCATATTGGCAGCTCAAAACATCATCTTAAAAAGATAGAAAGCCATTAGTTGATTTAATATCTCAATACAAAGTCACAAATCGCTAGCAAAATATTCAACTATTGGATTAAAAAAAATCAAAAGGAATGATTGAAGAAAATAAAAATAAATTTGTGTTGAAGTAATAATTCACATAGATTAACAGAGAAATCTCAGTTACAATTGACATTGTTGAAAATGAAATTTGGTTTGAATGGAGGACCCAAACTTTAGCCAATAGGGATGATTCGGCAGACTCCTAAACTGTAACCTGGCATAGAAGTCTAAGGAAGAAGAAGAAGAACACAATATTTTTTAACGTGGTTAGGCCAAATCCAGGTGGCATCGGACCCTACATCCACAGATGATTTCATTGTTGGGAAAATACTTGCAGTGTACATAGTTTTATAGGAGCTTCTCTTTAGTGAGTTCCATGGCTCATTATCCTCAGAGCTATCTCCTCTCACTGTGAGTTACAATGGGTTCCTTCTAAAAAAAAATAGGTCTTCTCTATCTTCTATTACACAGTTCTTATATACAAAAAGCTAAGTCTACAATTCGACTATTGCAGGCTCTCCACCAATCTGCCTCTGCTGACTAGCTCTTCTCAATCTATGCACTCAACTGGCCTTGGCTAAGGAAGGCTTCTTTCAACGGGCTAGGCACCCTTCAGTTGGGCCTTTTGCTAGCCCAAAAAACACATACAATAGACATCAAGAGAAAAGTTTGGGAATATGGGGCATGAAGCAAAATACAAAGGCACTACCTAAGAAAAGGATAGAGGATCGGATGGGTCATGAGGAGATGAAGAATGCATAATAGGTATAGGTAGATTCTCCCTCATTTGTTCTTTAGGTCCTACTATGGCTGTTTCTTGCATCAATGAGCCATTTTTGGCCTAGTCGTTATCTCGAACAGGGAGATTGCCAATGGTTTCAGCACCTAGGGCTAAGGTTTCCTTCATATCCCTTATGAAGCCTTAAATGATCACCTCAATCTTTCTGCCAAAGAATATGAAATTGAAATCTAAATGCTTTTGCCACAAGGTGTACATAAAGCTGTCAGTGGTGTCAGAAATTGCAACTTCATCAGCCTGAGCAACCATCGCTGATGTCTCCCCTTTGACCCTAGTTATCTCCTCCTCAACTTGGGTGGCTCTCTTAGCAGCTCGTTCGACCTCCTCTTTAGCTCGCACTACCCTATGCTTAATATAAGCTACCTTCTCCCAAATAGCCTATGTCTTCCTCTCAAGGACCTCAACTCCCCTCGCCAACACTACCATCTCTTCTCTCATCTGCCTCAGCTTGTTATTGGCCTGGCAGAGTCCCAAAAGTAAGCTAGCCATTTCAAAAGCCAAGGTCTCTTCTACCTTTCTTCTTGCAGCATTAACATTCTTCAAATGGACCTTGATATCCTCTAGCTTCTTTTTTAACTCTGCTACCTCATTGTGTCATAGTAGCCAGATCATGTTGTAGCTTGCTTTGCTCCTCTTCCCAAAGTAAGACCTCATCAATAAATTTCATTGTCTCCAATACCCCTTGAAAAGATCCAATAAGATTAGCTCATCCACCAAAGAATAAGAAAATCAGAGAATACTAACCAGTAAACAATGATGAGCCAGTGTGCTCAGCAAAGCACTACTGCATATATCTCCTTTCTCCAGTGACTTTCTATGGGTCCCCAAAATCTGGTCCACATTATTGTGATGAACATCATAGAATGCCAGTGTCTTTGGACCTAGGCCTTCAAATACATTCCCTGATATACCTTGGTCTCCTCTGGGCTGATAGCAATCTTTTTCCCTTTACTAGTCCTCTATCTCTTGGGAGGAGGCTTGGCTAAGGACTCTTCACAATCAGGAGACCTTGGTGCCACCCTCTTAACCTCAGTTGGTCCTAACTATGAAATAGGGACTGCTGCCAATAAGGTCCCCTCCACGACCATTGAGGAGGAAGGAACTCTCACTTAGGTAGATGCTGGAATGGCAACACCCCTTGACCTAGTTGAGGGAGGAGGTCTAATCAGATTAACTCTCCCCATGTCACTTCACTCACTGAAATTGGCTAGAGTGACATCCCTTACTTTGTGAACTCTAATGTCTCGCAAGCTATTGAGAAGCTCAATACCAAGAACAAGAGAGAGCCTTTGAGCTCGTAAATGCTACTTATTGAATTTTAAGTCATTTCGTAAATCATTAGAGACATTAAATTGATCAAGTACCTCAATCTCCTCCACACTCAACTTTAGCCTCTCTTTCCTTGCTCCATCTGTAAACAAAACAACAAAAATTCAAACTTGAAATAAAATAAAAGACAAGATCAACATGTGTCCTCCCAGCTTGCTTACCTAGATTCAAAACAAATGAGAAATTTTGAAGATGACGCAAGGATAGGCAAGGAACATAAAACCAACAGGTCTTATAATGACTGATGTTGGACTTCCCCTTAGCATCTCCATAGGGTAAAACCTTCTTATATTTAGAAGGACAAGCTGAAAGGTAGTAGATCCCTTCCTGCTAGCCAATGCTCTTAATACTATAGAGATGGCAATGGACCTTAGCTAAAGGGGGTGGAAGGCCATTTTTTGGATGGAGCAGTCTTAGAGAAGTCAAGGTGGAGTATACATTGGAAGTTAGTTAGGAAGGAGAGAGTTTTAACTCATTCAAAAATTCAATTATGAAGGGGGATTGGGAACCTAAGACCTACATTAAGATGCTGAACACTAATGGCTACAAACTTCTTAGGAGGATGAGAAGCATGATCACTGTAAGCTGGTGCTAAAATATGGCAACCTTTTGGAAAAAATTATGCCTCAACGATCTCTCTGAGCTCTTTGAATTTGATGCTGGAAGGGTGACACATGAAAAGGGAGCAAGTTACAAACCCTTTTAGCCCGGAGTGAGCTACGAACTCACTTGCCACCTTGCAACTTTGAGATGTCATGCCCCTTATGACATGAAGTGCCTTCCTACTCTCTTCAGACTTGGTATCTTCACTAACTATTAGGTAGCGGTGGTGTCTATGAGGTGAAGACATCTACATAAAAAGAATAAAGAAATGATCAAGTCACTAGATACAGACTGATCCCTAACACTAAGTAGTTCATCCTAAAAACAAGGTCTTGACTACCTCAAGTCATCAAGACCCAAACTCAAAGGAGGGTTTCAATTATTAGGCTGATGAAGCCCAAAAAACTAGTCTAAGACTCTACCACTACCAGAAACCTTAACATCTACAGGCAAATAAACTAAATACAACTAAAGGAAAAATACATGAAAATTCAACCAACATTCTAGTTTTTTGTCAGTAACAAACAAACTCACAAAGACTTCAAAATTGAAAACCAGAAACAACAAGCTAGGGATAAAGGTTTACCGTGCCAAATGAAGAAAAAGTCTGAAGTGTGAACAAAACTGATTCCTAGCAACCAGACCTCAGCCTGACGGACTCAGAAAACTAGAATGGAGTTGAAAGTGGTGGACAGTAGTGAATAGTCAAAAAACCTAAAAAGAAGGTGGAATGGAAGAGACTGAATATGATGGACTTCAAATGATAGAAGAAAGGAGGAAAAGAGTTTCCTTGCTTTTATTATGCATGGTCTAGCCATCAGATCTGGAAGCTCTTCGAATAGCCTGCAATCCAATAGCCCAGTTCATATCAATATTAAAGTTAGACACATTCACTGAAGACAGAAATCATTACACTACACACAAAAATCAAAGAGTCACGAACAAAATGAGCATGTGAAACTGCTGCTAGATCACAGATTGTAACCTATGAGCTACAATTCGGGCCACTCAGCCACTAACCTAATAATCCTAGCTTCTTTATGACCTAATATTCATATCTTCCATGTGACCTAATAATCGTAGCTTCCTTACGACCCAATATTTGTAGCTTCCATGCAAATTAATAATCAAAACTTCCTTGCAACCTAATATTCTTAGCTTCCATGCAACCAAATATTCACAGCTTTCATGTGACCTATTCCTTATTTCAGCTCAAGCACACCTAATCGCCTATTGATAACCAGGGTACACCTAATCACCCCCACAACCTCATACCAATGTGTGCACACCTAATTGCCCACTATGCATCCAACCTTACTTTAGCTCAAATGATGTGTTATTTTTGCAAGTGCACAGTGTAGTTGTAGAAGATTCCGGTGAATATGGGTCGAATCCCACAAGGATCTTGTTAAAAATTACTAGAGTTTGCAATTTAAGTTGACTAAATCAAAGAAGAATATCAAAAGTAATAAAGAAACTTAATGAAATAGAAGCAAGTAAATAATAAACAAAGTGCAATTCTAAAAGCCTAGGATTGAAGTTTTACCACACTTATGATCTTTAACAATTAATTGAAAATTTTCCTATTATGATTAATTGAATAATTGAGGATGGTATAGCCAAAATTAAATATTAGCCTCTTTCAAAGCCTAATAATAGTGCTTAAATCAACCTAATTGCCTACTTTCATGGCTTAGATTAATTTAAGCTCTTTAAGGTCTATGCAAACCAATTCAAATACTAATGAAACTTAATCTACTTTTATGATTAAAATCTCTTTATTCAACTATTAGTTTTTCAGTGATAATTTTCTCTTTTTGGTACTTCAACTATCTACCTAAGACAAGATAAAACATTGGCCAAATGCGTTATCAAGAACATAGTAAGCATAATAGTTGAATCAAATTAAACCAAATAATGACAATAGCAAATCAATCATCAACATCAAAGAATCATAATTGTGTTATTTCCAATCGTAGATTTTTTTAGATCTTGGCAAAATGCATTTTATGGTCCATCTTACTGAGGTGCAAACATCTAGGTACTCATACCAAAGGCCTTTTTAGATCTTGAATTTAGATAATTAGAGCATAGATCTTTTTGGATGTTTTTTTTTTCATTTTTTCTCTTTTTTTTTATTTTTTATTTTACTATTTGACACTCTCATTCTTCACCTTTTCCTAACTTCATACTTTCATAATGTCGAGGTTCATAAGGTGCATGCAAATTATGGTTCCAACAAATAAAGTGTTTTTAAGAGGCCTAAGGTTCAATTTTAAGAAAGAAAGACTAAACTAAGAATACTTTATTCAAAATCTATCTCAAATCAAGCCTTCATAGGTCTAAAACTAATTACTAGCATATCAGCTCATTAGAAGAGTTATTAATTTTTATGATTTAGCAAACATAACTCAAAATAAAAAGAAGAAAAGAAAGAAAAATTTACAAAGCAAAACTTACACATAAAATAGATCAAAAGCAAGCAAAAATAAAATAGACCAAAAGTTAGAAGTATCTACCCCCCATGCTTAAACTCTACATAGTCCCCAATGTAGTTAACAAAGAAAAGATCATAGATGAAGGGATAGAAACTTACCGGCTCAATGGTCTTTAGGTAGAGATGGTGGTGGAAAATTGTGCTCTAGGTGCCAATTGTACATGCTTTCTATCATTTATTGCATTGCTGCAGGGTAGTTTGCATGGATTGCAATGTAGTCCCTTGTTCCTCCTCAATTCTATTGAGCCACATGTATAGCTGCTCTTGATCACTTGGTTGGGCATGAGAGGAACCTTCAATGTGAGGTTGTTGGGCTAGTTGGGCTAGGGGAAACTGTGTTTCTTCTACTTCTTCTTCATTATTTTCATCTTCCAATCCCTCTTGAATTGAGTATCTCCAATTGGCTTGGTCAATGACAGTGGTATGCTCAAGATTTAGGAGGTGAAAGAGATCTCTGCCTTGAAAATGTAGCCAATACTTAGATCCCCTCTTGATAATTAATTTCATGAGTAAGCAGGATTCTAAGTCAATCCTTGAGTTTCCAAGTAAAGGCTGCAAATCCACAAGTTGTTGTTCCAGTCCCAAACCATGAGCAATTGATGTTACTAAGCCTCTTGTTACTACTTTGCCATGTAGTGTGTTGCCCACTTTCTGCATTTGTTGTGCCATGAATGCCTCAGTATCTACCTAATTATTATTTATCATTGCCCAAAGAAAGTATAGCTCTCATTGACTTGCAACTCCATCACTTTCTGCTCGTCTAAAAATAGTGTGTGCCATGACACGCTGAATATATCTAAAACAAGGGTTACAAATTGATGAGGCTTTTGATTGTGAAGTCTTATACTGCCCTCCGATGGCTATTGAATTCCAAAATAAATTTGAATGAAAATTGGAAGGAATAGACCTAGGACCCCCAGAAGGCAATAAAAATAACTCATTAAATTGGGCCAATGATAAATTATAATCTTGGTCAAATAATCAAAAAGAAATTTTTCCTTGTTCAACCTCACGGCCTCTGAACAAGACTGAATTAAAAGAGCTAAAAAATTCTAGGGTCACTCTCGCATATGTGGGGTAACACATTGTGATAAAATGTGATCACCCAATTTGGTCAAATAAGTATTAGACATTATTGAATAATCCCAATGGTTCTAAGAAAACCTCATCAACATAGCAGGTACTCAACATTCCCCATTTGACCAAGTGATCATATCGTCTACATTGATCATCATCAATGAAGATGATACCAAATTCATTTATTTTATGAGGTTGCTGGTTGAGATTACCTCATCCCCTACATGCTTGATTGGATCGGGAAGAGGAGGCTTGGCCAATTCTAGATCTTTTAAGTACCATTAAGAAGTAGAAAATTTTCAAGAGAAATAGATTTTAGTGCAAATATTAAAGTGGCACCTAAAATATCTCTTTTTTATTCAAGTGCAAGAAAAATTTGTATAGGGAAATAGTAGGAATTTATGCAGAGCAAAATATCAACCTCAAGTGCAAAATAATAGGAATAACTAGAATATTTTTAGCAAGGCAGTTCTCAATAAACAACAATACAGTGATACGGCCAAAGGCAAAATGGTAGCAATACAAATGGAACAGCAACTCAAACAGGGCATGGTTAAATGTAGAGTAATAGCAAGACAACTAAATTAACAAGGCAACGATATGATAAAATAGCATAATGGCAGCAAGGCAACAATGTAATATGCAAAAATTAGTAAAACAACTAAAATAGCAAGGCAACAATGCAGAACCCAGCAACACAATTAATAATGGAAAATGAAAAAAATATATATCAAAATAGCAAAAATAATGGAATAAATAAAAATGGCAGAAAACTAAAACAATAAAATCAGCAAAATGTACAAAAATGTAGCAAAAAAAATTGGGATGGCCGATTGGTACCTCCCTCTTACACATGCAAAGCCTCTTCTTATTCCTTGGAGTTGTAGAGGTTGAAAGAGATTTGGGTGAGATGGAGGTTGGATAAGAAGATGGTTGGAGCTTGTGGCTGCCAATGGTGAAAGCTGATGGGAAATTGGGAGATTACGTCTATCAATGGTGAAGATCGGACGGTTGGTTCGGCTTCAGTTGAGAGAGAGAGAGCATAGCTAAGAAAGAGGGCAAAACGACTTGGACAAGAAAGGAACTAGTTTTGGTCATGTTGCAACTTAGGGCAACTGTGTTTTTGTATATTACCCAAAACACGGGCACTGTCCGTGACACGGCTAGCCCGTGTTTCATGTTGGCAAATCAGATTTTCTGCTTCTTTTTTTTTTCTAAATTATTTTTGAAAAAATTTTTCTTTCTCAATTTTTTTTGAGCCTTGCATAGAACATGGCTATGTTCCAAGACACGGCATAGCCATGTTTGGGGCTGCTATATTCTAGTTCTGAAGATTGCATAGAACATGACTGTGTTCTAGGACACAGCATGGCCATGTTTGATGTTGGATTTTTCTACTTCATTGTTGTACTTAGAACACGGCTGTGTTTTGGGACATACCCTAGCCATGTTTTATGCTACCAATCTTGTTCTTGCTTGAAATTTGTTAGGTGATTTCTGCATTAATCCTTCCTTTAAAGGGTGTTTGGCATAAAGAGATCATCCTACAACTCAATCCTCTAATAAGTCCACAAATTTACAATACTAAAAGCTATAAATGAAAAATAAAATTAAACTAAAAATTAAAAGGAAAAGAGAAAAACAAATGAACAAACTAAATACTACAAAAGTAAACATAGGTTGCCTCCCAAGAAGCACTCATTTTAAGTCATAAGCTTGACTCCTTTAATATTTTTATTTGGTTGAAAAGAGCTCAGAGAGAGTGTAGGTGGCTCTCTCTTCAGTTGGTTCTTCTGCCAAATAGTGTTTAACACGATAGCTCTTCATTCTTTTCTTGTACAACTTCAGGTTGGGGGAAGAAGGTTCTAGTTCTACCTTTAGGATTTTATCTTCCTCCATAATGGTATGCTTTGGATTTGCTTTCAATTTTTTAGTTCTTGCTTTTGTAAGGGAGATAGGCTTCTCATCATGCATCTTAGCACACATGACAGCTTTAATATTCTTATTACTAATAAAAGAGCTTTTAACATGACAAATCTCAAATGGATCATTAGAATTATGCTTCTTAATATCTCCTCTCTTAGTTTTCTCAATTGTATCTATTTTGTAGCATAATTCCTCAAGAGATGAGCATTCCATAGTAAAGGTTTGATTAAATTCAATCTTCTCATCCCCTACATTCAGAAAAAGCATTCCATTCTTTACATCTATAATGGCACCAGTAGTGGCAAGGAAAGGCCTTCCAAGAATGAAGGGGATATGAGCATCCTCTTCCATCTCTAAAATAACAAAGTCAATAGGGATAAAGAATTTACTGACTCTTAGAGGCACATCCTCTAAGATACTAAATCGGATGTTTGATAGAACGGTCTACCAGTTGTAAGGAGAGAGTGGTTGGCTTCAAATATCCCATCTAGAGGTTTTCACAAATAGAAAGGGGCATAAGGCTCACACTTGCTCCTAGATCACAGAAGGCATAGTCAATATGCATATCACCAATGAGCAAGGAATAGAAAAGCTACTAGGATCCATGAGTTTAGGAGATAATTTGTTTTGGATGATTGTGCTGCACTCTTCAGTTAAAGAGATTATCGCATGCTCTTCAAGTTTCCTCTTGTTAGATAAAATTTCCCTTAAGAACTTAGCATAAGAAGGCATTTGCGAAATAGTTTCCAACAAAGGAATATTAATCTGTAGCTTCTTGAGTATTTCCCAAAACTTCCCATGTTGCTTCTCCAGTTTTGCTTTAGCTAATCTTTAAGGGAAGGGGATTAGTGGCTTATATGGTTCAATAGGTATGTACTTGGGTTCTTCTTCTTTTTTATCCTCTTTTTCTTCCTCTTATTTGGCTTCCACGCCTTTTGGCTTCTCAACCTCTACTTTTACTTGCTCATTACTTAATTTAGGCCCTTCTAATTGCTTTTCACTTCTCAAAATCATAGCATTGCAATGTTCGCTAGGATTCTCTAGTTCACCTGGAAGTTTTCCTAGATTTCGAGCTAAAGAACTGGCCTATTGAGCAATTTGAGTTTCTAACATCTTGTTATATGTAGCCAATGAGTCAACCTTAAAAGCTACTCTTTAATAGACTCATTCATGGTCTGGTTTTGAATCCTAAATTCTTCATTCTACTTGGTTTGGGCCATTATGAAGTTCGCCAGCATTATCTCTAGGTTAGATTTTGGTGGGAGTAGAGGATTAAAAGGTCTTTAGGGCTGAAAGCCAAGGGATTGTCTAAAATTATTGTGAAGAGTAGGATTTGGATTTTGACGGGAGGAGAAGTTGGGATGATTCCTCCAGCCTAGGTTGTATATATTAGAAAAGGGGTTGTTTGGCTGGGCAAAGTTATTAACTAAGTTTGCTTGCTCACTACCTTGAAAAGAAGGATTCCCCAATTGGCATTCAGCAGCAATGTGGCCAATGCATCTGCAGATTTCACATGAAACTCCTGAAGAGCCTACTGCTTTCAAAATTAGCTTATCTAGCTTCTAGAAGAGAGCATCTACCTTGGAGGACAAGTGGTCAATTGCACCAATCTCATATTTCCCCAGTGGTTTCTTTGATAAAGCTTGATCACCTGACCATGAGTAATGATTTTGAGCCATGTCTTCTATAGGAGTATATGCTGCATCCACTGTTTTGTTCATAAGTGCTCCTCCTGCAATGGCATTTATTGATATGTGAGTGTTATATGTGAGCCCATTGTAGAAAGTATGGACTATCAACCACTTTCTAACCCATGGTGGGGATATAATCATAAAAGCTCCTTAAATCACTGCAAAGCTTCACATAATGATTCTCCATCTTTCTAAGCAAAGGTCATGATTTGTATAGAGTTGAGCTATCTTATCAGGGGGAAAATATTTAGCCAAGAAGGCTTATGATAACTCATACCATGTTGTAATAGATCCAACTAGCAGAGAGTGTAGCCATGCTTTAGCCTTATCCCTTAGAGAGAATGGAAACAACCTTAACCTAATAGCGTCTAGAGAAACTCCATTCATCTTCAGAGTATCGTAGTATTCACGAAAGATTAACAAATGTAGATATGGGTCTTCAATAGGAGATCCTTTAAATTGATTCTGTTGCTCCATCTAAAGAAGTGTAGGCTTTAATTCAAAATTGTTGGCCTCAACAACAGGCCTAACAATGCTTGGATAAATGCCATGAGTATCTGGTATAGTAAAGTCTTTCAATGAATGATTGTTTTGTTGATCCATGGCTAAAGGTGTTGATTGATCTTGTTTCTTTTGTCTCCTTCTTCTTTAAAGTGTCCTTTCAATCTTCGGATCAAATTGAAAAAGATTTTTAGGATCTCTTCACGTAAAAGGAAACACCTACACAAATAGAAACAAAGAGTAAAAGCAACAAGGGAAAAGATTGGAAATAAAAATAAAACAAAAGATTTAGATCAGTTTTATTGCAAAACAAACTAATATTGACACAAAAAAGATCCCCGGCAATAATGCCAAAAATTAGATGTATTATTTTCTACAAGTGCACTGTGTAGTTGTAGTAGTTCCAGTGAGTAAGGGTCGAATCCCACAGGGATCTTGTTATCAATTACTAGAGTTTGCAATTTAAGTTGACTAAATTAGAGAAGAATATCAAAAGTAATAAAGGAACTTAATGAAATAACAAGTAAATAATAAGCAGAGTGCAATTCTAAAAGCTTAGGTTTGAGGTTTCACCACACTTATAATCTTTAACAATTGATTGAAATCTTTTCTATTATAATTGCTTGAATAATTGGGAATGGTTTAGCCTAAATTAATTGCTAGCCTCTTTCAAAGTCTAATAATAGTACTTAAATCAATCCAATTGCCTACTTTTGTGGTTTAGATTAATTTAAGCCATTTAGGGTCTATGCAAACCAATTCAAATGCTAAAGAAACTTAATCGACTTTCGTGATTAAAATCTCTTTATTCAACTATTAGTTTTTCAGTGATAATTTTCTCCTTTTGGTACTTCAACTATCTACCTAAGACAAGAT
>JANHAO010002487.1:0-28563 GCA_026873985.1 Saraca asoca
CACACTCTCCTCTGTGGATTAATGTCTTCCTTTATGGTTTCTGCTATGATCCATCTAAAGATGATTACTTTATAGTTCAAGCATCTTATAACCCTAATTCATCCCTCTCAGTAACACAAATTGAGATTTTTTCTGTGAAAACTAATTCATGGAAGAATCTCGGACCCCTTAATTGCGCTAATTATATCAATCTAGGGAACGATACTGGTCCTCGGGCCGGCTCGGTCTTGAACGGGGCGATTCATTGGATGGCTTTGCGGGTTGATGGACCAGATTCATCAAATGGAGTGATTATTAGATTTGATTTGGCAGAAGAGAGTTTGAATGAAGTTCCTATGCCTGATGATTTCAACGATAAGTTTTCTTATTTCATTGATTTGAGAGTTCTCGGAGGAAAGCTTAGTCTGATTGATATGAATTGTTGGGATGCAACTGACATATGGACGATGGGAGAATATGGAGTGAAGTCATCTTGGATGAAGTCAATGATTGTGTCTACTGATGAGATTCCTGGTAGATACTTTTCGCCAATTTGCTTGATGGAAGATGGTGAAGTTCTTGGAACAGATTGTGGCGGGGAACTAGTGAAATGCAATGAAATTGGAGAGATGACAGAGTATTGTGAATATTGTCGTGATCGGATGGGATATTCGGCAGCTGCGAGTATATATACTGAGAGTCTGCTTTCTCTTCCTACTGAGGGTTGAGATACAGTGGCAAGAATGATAAACAAGAAGCATAATTTGATAATACTTTAGCATTAGCATCAGAAGGTTCTTCATGATCAGCAATGCTTTATTACAGAAAAGAGGAAAGAGAGAGGCTATGGGTTGGAGAAGAAGTTATTCTTTTGTATTTTAAAGGTTAGCATTTGCAGGTTTAGAATGAGTCAAATGAGCTGTTTACTAAAAAAAATATTACGATGAGTGCTCAATAAGTTTGGTTGAACAGTAGATGCAGTAAACATTACCAAGTTGAAACTGGCATATTGCTCAAAAACTGTAGACTAGAATTGGTCAAATGGTTTGGTGTTGGAAAACATATTTCATTAAGGAGAATTGCTCTACAAGTATCTTGTTTTTCTACATAAATTTGCAATTTCAGTATTTGTGTAATTATATATTTTATTATGTCCATAGTGGTCGAACACGTGCTACTCCAATAAAATAATTTGATCATCTGAAAATAGAGTATCACTATCAATTAAGAGGTCCTCTTATTCTAATTAAGTTGTACCATTTTTGAAAATGACATTATGTAAAATTCCTATCTAGTCACCAGAAAATTTTACTTCTTTCTTCTTTATAATTATGGTATACATCACAATAGAAAATGGAAAATGAGAAGAAGTAATAGTCGAAATTCTTTTCTGTTTGCCTGTAAAATATCTTTTGCGTTTTAGGTGTGTATCCAAGTCATGGCTCTCTCTGATCTCCAATCCTCACCTTCCCAAATTGCATTTTGAGCAATCTCCTACACATACTCAGAGAATCCTTTACACCATAGCTTTTCAAGCTCTATCTATAGACTTAAAAGCATCACTTTATGATGATTTTGCTGTAGTAAAACTTGATTTTCCATTTTCCACTGCACCAGTCCGTGTTCAGATTATGGGTTCTTGTAATGGCTTTTTGCTTCTAGCGCTTGGTGATGATATGAAACTCTTTGTGGAATCCATCAACGGGTGTCTACAAAAGAATACCTAACTTTCCTATGAAGAAAAGCCGTCCATTTCTGTGTGGTTTTGGTTATGATGCATCAGATGACTACTTAGTGATCATAGCGTTAGATGAGTTAAAAGCCAAATCAAATTATGATTGCAATTATCGTTGTGTTACGTCAAACACGGTGATAAATGTAAACAAAAATGCGAATGTGGTAAAGCAAAATCATTGCCATAGGGAAACCAATCATAATACGACATGCAATGTTACAATTATAAATCATGATTTAAAACTATAACGTTTGATATTGAGATATTCTCCTTGAGGAGCAATTCTTGGAAGAAATTTGAAGGCCATCATTTCCCATATATCAATATTGGGCATGGTTTTGATCCCAGGGTTGGATCATTTTTAAATGGTGCTATTCATTGGTTGGCCTTAAGTCATTATGAATGAATCTCATCATACAGAGTAATTGTTACATTCGATTCAATAGAAAAGAGTTTTCAAGAATTGCCTATGCCAGATGATTTTGCCTGTGTTCTTTGTGATTTAAGAGTTCTTGGAGAATGGCTTACTCCAACAATAGTGAGATCAATTTCATATTTGAGACATGGATGATGAGAGACTATGGAATAAAGTTGTTGACGTCGGATTTTGGTAATGGTCCAAACTCCGGCCAATGGGGGGATTCTTCGGGATCTCTGACCTTTATCTAGTTCAAATATAGTAGAATAACAAAATAAACAAAAATGAAGGGAAGAGCAGAGAGGAAGACATAAGGTTTAACATGGTTTGACTAAATCCGGATATCATCGGACTCTACGTCCACGGTAGCATATTATTGATACATTATTTTACAATGTTACAATGATTGGTCTCTATTTTGGCAGAGTCGGCATGGAATGAATGGCCTCCTACAGAGGGCCTCTTTCCTCACATTTATAGAGGAAAGGAGATTATAATAGTAATTGCATATGCAGTAAATCTATTATATTAGTATTTAATATACAAGATAGAATAAACAAACTAAATCTCCTTTTTCGACTATGCAGGCTGTCCTCTACAGGTGGGCCCCATTCGATCGTTGGGGCAAAACATGACTTAGTCTTCTGTCTGACGAGCCTTTAGGTCACATGTTATGCTTTGTTAACTAAGTCACTTACCCGTTTGTGAGTAATGGAGCTGAGGTCGAGTTTGCTGATTAGCCCGTGAGCTCGAGTTGCGGAGATCACTTTACGAAGCATCTTGAGGTCGTAGCGACCTGATCACTTCCTCGGGCTGGCTCCTTCACTATCTTCGAGTTGCTTGAGGGTCCGTCCAGGATCAAATTTCACATACAACATTAGCCCCCCAATTCTCAGTTTGCTCAGCAAGCTAGGAGTTGAAACTTTTTGATTTTTGATTAGTCAAAGTCTTTTTTGAGACTGTCGTTTCATCTGTTTCAAGTCGCGCTTTTGATAGCACGTGTCCATTGGTTACTGCTGGGTCAACTTAGCCTTTCCTGAGACCATAAATGACGACGGTTGGGAGAATGATTATGGATCCTTCAATAGAGCCGACCTTGGCTCTATATAAGGGAGAGATAATCCCTTCTGGTTCTACACTTGAGTAGACTATGGAGCCTTCCGATGAACCTCCACCATTTCTGGCATTTTGGCCTTTCTTAGAGGCATGTATGGTTTATTGCATAGATGACTCAGAGGACCTATCTTCCTCGGTAACATGGAAGAATCTCATATGGATCCCAAACTATGTCCTTTCGGTTCCGCCGTGAGGCACTTGTTCGGCAAGCCAAGCTCCCCGGGCTTCCTGATTTGCTTCCTTCAAGAGGAGTAGGTGGTCGAAGATGAAGGGATGTAGTGCTACCGTTGATTATGCATTAGAAGAAGAAAGTTGTGGTGTGCGGTCCCCAATAAGCTAAGGTGTGGCCCTTTGTGGCCGATCCTTCTTTTTAGTCATAGGTTTTTTATTTTTGTTTTGCCCAGTCTGCATCCAAACCTTTCTGATGTAAATTTGCCTCGTTGAGGTCTTTCGATGAATAAAATTTCTTTTTCTGCAACTCTTATTTGTTTTGTCTTCTCTCGTAAATGCTTTGGCTTGGACCATCTCTGCGATCTGCGCATAGTCAGAAGATAGTGTAAGTTACAAACTGGAGCGTTACTGAGCTCGAGTCGATCTTGTGGCCAAATAAATAGACATATTAGTGTGAGAATCATTCAAATAATAAAGTAAGTTTGCATGGGAGCTATGAAGTTAATAAGTGAGCAATCTCATGGCCAAGTGGATAAGTGAGCATGAGAGCTGCGAAATTAATAAGTAAGTGATCTCATACTTGGGCCGATCTCGTGGCCAAGTGGATAAGTGCGCATGAGAGTTACAACTTAATTGAGTTTGCATGAGAGCTGTAAAATTAATAAGTGAGCAATCTCATGCTTGGGCTGATCTCGTGGCCAAATAAAAGCGGTAACCGATCTTGTGCCTAAATAAAAGGGTGACCAATCTTATGGTCGGGGCAATCTTGTACCCAAATAAAATGGTGGTCGATCTTATAGTCAGGGCGATCTTGTGCCCAAATAAAAGGGGTGATCGATCTTGTGGTCAAGGTGATCTTGTGCCCAAATAAAAGGGTGGTCGATCTTGTGGCCGGGGTGATCTTGTGCCCAAATAAAAGGGTAACCGATCTTATGGTAGATCTTGTAGCTGGGGTGATCTTGTTCCCAAATAAAAGAGGTGACCGATCTTCTGCCCAAATAAAGGGCTGGTCGATCTTGTGACCAGGGCAATCTTGTGCCCAAATAAAAGGAGTGCCAGCTTGGCGAATCACCTATTAGAAGAAAACTTAATATTAGTAGTTGTATTAAAAATGTTTATACAATTTTTTAAATAAGTACAAGAGTTTAAAAGATCGTCCTGATAGTAAAAGATTGCTCTCACTCAGCGTCCTGTTGGGATGATCCATGCTATTGCTTGGAGGGTTGCACAATGTAATCATGTAAACGACCTCTTTTAATGATATCCTCAATAGCATCCCACAGTGCCCAGCATTCTGAAGTGACGTGCCTAAACTCATTGTGATATGCACAGAATTTTCCCCGATTGAGTCTGGACTTGTCAGGAGTCCTCAAGGGTGGAGGCTTTCTGAAGTCCTTCTTGTCCCTTTCAATTGCAAAAATCTTGTCTTGAGTGTTTGACAAAATGCTGTAGGTGTTGTGGTGAGTTTGGAATGGGGGTTGTTCATCTTTGCTCTTTTTTGCGAGCTGACACTTGGGGTTGTCATTTCCATTCCCATGGTTACTTCTTTTCTTGTTCGGAGCTGAGCTACTTGTTCTAATTTTTCTTGAGCTGAAAGTCTCATCCCACCTAACTTGTTTCACGGCCTGCTCATAAAATTTGCTCAGATTGTTGACTGGGGATTTGTACAAACTTTTGAACAGCTTTCCATCCCTGCGGAGTCCTACCGAGATGGCAGCTAGAACAGCCTTATCTGAGGGCCTCTCAATATTATTGACTTTGTGCCTGAAGTGAGCAATGTAATCTTTCAACACTTTTTGCTTGCCCTAGAAGATAGTAGCGAGGTGGCATGGGGGCGCGAGTTGCTTCCGCAACACTCGGTATTAATAAAAAAAATTTTCTTGGCACTCCTCTTGATTGCTGATGCTATGAACTGGTAGACTCTTGAACCACATTCGAGGGACCTCACCTAAAGTAGCTGGGAAGATGTGACACCTGATCAAGGGAATACAGGCTTGTAGATCCATCTGGATGCTTAACAAGTCCAAATGGTTATGCGGGTTGCTATCTTTGTCATACAGTGGAATGGCCAAAACTTTAAGCTTGCACGGAAGTGGTTCCTCCATGATCTCTCTAGAGAAAGGGGTTTGCTCCCTAAAGTGACCTTGGTCATTCTGACTCTGAGGATGCTCCTCTAGATGCTTGACCCTCTGAAGGAGGTCTTCCACCAAAACATCCAAGCCCCAAAGTCTTTGGCTAAAGACTCGATGGTTTGGTTCAGCGTTCTGGCCATGTGGATGGCGATGCAAAGTTTGCTCCTAGTTAGCTTCACCGAAACGTTCAACCTCGGGTACAGTGGCTTCTGCTCGCCCTTGCACATTCTAGGCTTATGCCTGCACTAGCATTGTAAATGTTTTAACTAGCTCTCCTATCATATATTCAAGTTTTTCCTGGCATTGAAGCCAGGTCTGTGATCCGTCGATGTTGTTAGTGATAGGGACTGATTGTGCTAAATTGGCTGGAGGGATACCAGTAAATGCTCTGATGACAGGAGTAGTTGATGAGCTTGTTGTTGAAACGTGGCCGTCCAAAGGACAGGGTTACTTATTTGAGGCTTTGGTGGCTCTTCCCTTGGCCATTACAGCAGGAATGAACCAAAATAAGTGAGATCTCCACAGACAACACCAAAATGTTGATGTCAGATTTTGGTAATGGTCCAAACTCAGGCCAAAGGGGGGATTCTTCAGGATCTCTGACCTTTATCCAGTTCAAATATAGTAGAATAACAAAATAAACAAAGATGAAAGGAAAAACAGAGAGGAAGACACAAGGTTTAATGTGGTTTGGCCAAATCCAGATATCATTGAACCCTACGTCCATGGTAGCATATTATTGATACAGTATTTCTATAATGTTACAATGTTTGGTCTCTATTTTGGCAGAGTTTTGGCATGGAATGAATGGCTTCCTACAGAGAGGCTCCTTCCTCATATTTATAGAGGAAATGAGGTTACAATGATAATTACATATGCAGTAAATCTATTACATCAGCATTTAATGTACAAGATAGAATAAACAGACTAAATCTCCTTTTTTCGTTACTGCAGGCTGTCCTCTACAGGTGGGCCCCATTTGACCGTTGGGACAAAACATAACTTAGTCTTTTGTCTAACGAGCCTTCAGGTCGTAGATCATGCTTTGTTAATCAGGTTGCTTGCTCGTTTGTGTGTAATGGAGCTGTGGTCAAGCTTGCTTAGCAGCCCATGAGCTCGAGTTATGGAGATCACTTCACGAAGTGTCCTGAGGTCGTTGTGACCTGATCACTTCCTTAGGTTAGCTTCTTCGCCGTCTTCGAGCTACTCAAGGGTTCATCTAGGACTGAATTTCACATACAACAAAAGTCATCATGGACTAAGTTAGTAGTTGTGCCTCTTGATGAGATTCCTAATTCCTATTATTTTCAACAATATGCTTTGCTAAAGATGGTGAAAGGGGATTAGTAAAATGTAATTCAAAAGAAGAGGTGGTAGAGCATCGTGAATATGGTCATGATTCGTTGGGATATGTAGCAGTTGCAAGTTTATTTACCAAAACCCTACTTTCTCTCCCTTGTGACAAAGAATAACCAAAGGAGAATAGCTAGATAGCAATCATTGTATATGAACAAAATGCATTAGGCACTCATGTTCTGTCATCCTTATTAACCATGCTATAGTTGATACCTTTTATTGAATTTTGTTTGTATTTAATTTGTTACAAATAAAAATTATGATTAAATTACTTTACTACTTTCTATAATTTCATTCCTATATAATTAGGTCTTTATGGTTTAAAATTTTTGAATTTTATTATAATATTTATCTTTTATTTTTAATTAGATACTTCCTATCACTTTCTTTAGATTTTGTTAATTACTGATAGATAATGATTTGTTGATGTAGATTATCAATCGATAAAGTGAGAGAAGAACCCTTGATAAAAGATAAAGATGTTGCATATGAATCATTCATATATTCCTTCAAATTATATGTATTTGTGGGATTGATTTGGAAAACCAGTAGGGATATCCAAGAATAAATCATTTTTATTAAAAACATTCCTTTATTAAGATTCTATTTTTTTTGTTAGAAGACATTTTTTTAGGAAAATCCATTTGCACATGTAAAAGTAATGGACTTTTATACTACCTATATGCCTTGTAATTAACAAAATAATATATAGTGCCATGGTGATGAGGGAAAACAACTTCTACTCCAGAGAAGTGAATGTTATTTTCTTACTACACTTTTCATATGTAACATTGAATAAATAAGAATATTTTCTATGATCTTAAGTTTTTATATCTATAAGAAGAAGGAAATGAGAGATTTTCTTATAAAAATTTCTTCCAACAATACAAATGAAGCTTAAATTTCCTAAAAACTTTCATAGTAAATGAAATAGATTGAATTGTGATTAATGAAATATTGCAAAGTCTTGATATCTATTGCTAGTCAAAATTGAACCATAACAGAATTTTGGTATATTTAAAACTAGATGGGAGATTAGAATTAGAGATTGATAGAAGAGCAAGGAGATGAGCTTGTATGAGTAAGAAGCATATAACATCTATCTCGGTCTTATCATTAGTTGTAGGCCTATTTAGAGCTAATAGTGAGTCAAGCTAGCTTGCAAATAACTTATAGCTTAATTCAAATTTTGGTTTGATAAGTCAAATTCATGAGATAAATAAGCGATATATGAATTGAATTATTTAACTAGTATTTTAAACAAGTTGAGCTAATGGAAGCTTAGTTCATTTGATCGTGAGTTGACTCGATATATAAATATATAAATAAAAAATAAACACACACATATATATATTATAATATATTTTACAAAATTCATTATAGAATAATACATTTTTATTTCTAATATATTATTTTATTTTTATTAGTGTTTTAAATATTACTTTAAGTATAAAAAATTAGATTAATAGTAATTATCATTTGATAATCTTGAACTCTTTGTGGATGTATTTTATGTTATAAAAAGAGTGAACGCAAAAAAAAAATGATAAATAATTTATTAATTTTACTTTAATAAGTCAAATAATTTAATAAATAACTTTGACTTCAAGTTTTATTCTATTAAACAATAAAGTTAAAAGAAATAATGGAAGAATTGGAAATTTAGGTCAAGTCATCTTTTTGAATTTAATTGTGGTCATAATACAATTTTATATTTTGAGACAAATTATCATTTATGTTACATTCGATATGCTTATAATATGGTAATAGTATTATAGTATTATCTTTAGTCATTTTATATTTTATTTTATTATTCTATGTTGTTAAATTGCTAAAATATTTGCTTTCATAAGTTTTTTAAGCTATTAAATTGTAAACAAAATACTCTATTGTTATAATTGATTTAAGTTTAATGAGTCAAGTTGAGCTGCTTGTGAGCTTAATTCGAGTTGAGTTTGAGTTAAGAAAATTAGCTCGAATTGAGCTTGAGCCAAGCCATGAGCTAAGGGAATTTGGACTAAGCCAAGTCTTAGCTTAGACCAGCTTAGCTTAACTTGGCTCTTTGCTTATCCTAGACCTATTTCTTTCTTTCTTATCAATTTAAAATTTGGCCAAAATTCATTTTTTGACCTTTTAATTTTTACACAATTTTCATTCTCGTCCTTTAAGATTTATTTTAAGAAATTTTATCTTTTAACTTTAAAAAACATGCAACCTCATTCAAGAGACTAACTCTATTTGGTTTTGTAATGCAAAATTATTTGGTATCCAACATGGCTCAATTATTGAAATTTGAACACTTATAGTAGGAGAATTTTTATTAAGAGTGTTTGACAAGCTATAAGCTCTTGTATCGTGGTCAAAAGCACCACATTTTTCACATTTTTTCTTCCCACTTGATTCTCATTTTGGTGATACCAATTGGTTTCTTTTTAATTTTTTGTGAGGTTCTTTTCTCTTTTTATTTTTTAGTTTGCTAGGGATGATGTTATATTGGATTTAAGTAGGAGCTTCTTCTACAAAATTAGATAGAGTTAGCATTTGAGCAATATTGAATGCGTTTTTTAGTTAAGAATGAAATTGTTCAAAATAAATCTTAAAGTGAAAAAATACAACTTCGGTAAAAATTAAAGAATAAGAAATACATTTTAACCTTAAACTTCTAGAATTGACTAACTCTAAATTAGTACAAAATAAGATGAGCACTTATTATGTCTATGCTCTAATTTCAAGCTCAAAAGGGAAATTTCAACCAAACATTGTTGTCAATTTTTTCAATGATGTGATCATATTTGCATCTTCTCTTGAAGTTTAATTGTAAGTCTGATTCATCATCTCTTATATTTTTGAAATGTTATTTAGCTTTCTTAATCTTGTGTAAGGATTCATTTACGTTTAATTCTAACTTATAATATAGTTTCTATATGATTTGATTTGATTGAATTTAATAATTTTTTAAAAATATAAAATTATAAGGATTTTCTACATATAGGACTTTTCTTTCAAATTTTATTCATATTAAAATTATGAAAAAGCAAATTAAATTAGTTTCAAAATGCACATAATTGATAACATACACAAAAGTATGTTAAAAAAGGATTTGTATCCTCTTAATTTTTTTAAAGAAATTGAGGATGCAAATTTAGGATAGATATAGGTATAAGATTTTTTTTGTTAAAATAATGGGTCCTAGTAAAAAAAAAATTGTAAGATCTAAAATGAGATATTGTATCTTATCACTCCAAAATTTATTTTCTCAATTTAGAGAGACAGAAAGAGAGAGAAATTCATTTTTAGGTTTAGTTTTTGTCCAAATTTGTTCTAATTAATTCAAATTCATTTAATAAACAGACAAGATACCAACTTCTATCTATGAACAAATATATTGTTTCATTGTCACCTATGATACCACCAAAGGGCTTGATAGAAATGACAACATATTTTGCTCTCCTTGTTGGTAGTACTAAAAGGGAGGGAGCTTGACTCCCCTAACCCCTTTCTCCTTCCCTTTCCTAGCATTGGAAAAATAAAAGGGAGCACAAGAAATAATTACAAAAAAATCAATTAAATTAATTCAAACTTAAAGGATAAAAAGTAGTTAAAATTTAGATACGATTGAAATAATTATTTTTTTTAATAAAAATGATTTATGGCTAAAATTGTTTGAAAAAATTCTAACAATTTCTAACATAACTCGCCTAAAGTTTTATCCTACGGTCAAATAAAAGCCTTTATATATTATTGTGTTTTCCTATTATAATGTGCAATGAAGAATGTGTGTAGTGCATTATACTACTAATTGTTTGTATACTATGAAATTGCATGATAACTGTCATTGTATAACAAATTTTTATCAATTAATGAGTAGTTGCGCAAATAATGTGTATAATGCCATGCATAATTTTTATAAATTCATGTTACATTGGTGTGAAACTATGTATTCTATATGAGTCATGACAATTGTAGGATATTTTATATTAAATTCTAACATTATAGTTATATTCTTTGCAATTGCAGGTGCTATCTTTTAGTGATATTAACCACCAAAATAAAAATAAAAAAAAATACTTTCAACAAGTCCAAACTAATATCAACCACCAAAAAATATTCTAAACTAACTAAAGTGATTAAAATTTATTTTAAAATTTGAATTGGTTAATGTCAAATCAATTGAGGTGAAACAAAAAAAAAATTGATATGATTAAAAAAAATTTACACAAGTTACTCCTAATTAATCCCAACCCACCCTGTTGTACTCATTCCTCTCCCTTGGTTCCCCTCCCCACAATGTAATGAAAAAAAAAAAAATAGCACTTGTGATAAAGGGATCTTTGACACATATAATGTTGAAAGAAAAATAATTTTTTTGGTATAATGTTGAATTGAAACTATTTCCCTATATAGTGTTATATATATATATATATATATTTTTTTTTTTTACTTTAATTTTTAGGATGGAGTTACTTAGATTAACTCCACCCTTGTCAGTTAGAGTTAGTCCAACTAACTCCACCCTGTAAAGCCTGACATGGATACAAACAAAGCTGCCAAATGGTGGAGTTAGTTTGACCAACCCACCCAAATAGATAGAGTTACCTTAACTCTATCCATACATATATCTACTCAATGCACTTGCATGGATTCTACTTATTCCCAATGTTATATGTTACATCCTACTTTTTTTTCACCGGTTTTCTTCATATTTCTTTACTTCATTTTTCAAATTTTTACCCTTCATGTTGTCACATCTTTTCTTTCATTCATTTGTACAATCTATAGAACTTCCCTATTTTCTTCCATGTCTCTTTTCTTCTTTTCCATTTCTCGTTTCTTCTTTCTTTCTCATCTCTTCATAGGCTTTTCGTTGTTTGATGAAAAGAGAATGAAGCATGATTTTCTTCACACATTTTGTAATAAGAAATAAGTTAATTAATGTATTTATGTTTATTATATCTATAAGTCATTTTTTGTTTTTGCATATTTTTAATTTAGTTATTTATTATAATATTTATTTGCATGAAATAGTTAAATAAAATGAAAATAAATTGTTGATGTTATCATAGATAATTCTGATAAACAGAAAAGAGGTTGTATATGTTGGTGACAATGAAGAAATTAATTTTTACTAAATTTGTTGTGTTAGTAATGATATATTAGTTATTAGTTGAAAAAAAAACTTTTTAGAATTGAAATTTGTAAAAGAAATTTTCATAGAGAGAGAAATTCATTATTAGATTTATTTTTTGCTAAAGTTTCTTCTAATTAATTTGGATTCATTTAATAAATAGACACGATATGAACTTTCTATCTATAAAGAAATATATTATTTCATTAGCACCTATGATACCACTAGAGGGCCTATTGAAGTGACAACATATGTTACCCTTCTTGTAGATAGTACTAAGACCAAGTGAGTTTGACTCCCCCTAACCCTTCTCCCCTTCCCCCTACCCAAGGTTAGAAAAAAGGGCAATACAATTGCAAAAAATCGACTGAACTAAAACAAAACTAAGTAGTTAAAAGTAATTAAAATTTAGATATGATTTGAAATAGTTGAATTTTTTTTGAAGCAAATTGATTTATGGTTAAAAATTGTTTAAAAAAATTCCAACCATTTATAATCGAACTCACTCGAAGTTTTATCCCACAGTCCAATACTAGCCTTTATCTACTATTATGCTTTCTCATTACAATGTGTAGTGGAGAATGCGTATAGCGCAATGTGTCAGAAAAAATTATGGAGATGGATTGACAAAAAAATAGTAATAAGTAAGATGGAGGAAGAAAGAAATAGTTTTGAGACATGTATTATACTTTCCTAAAGGCTTTTATGCCCTTAGGATACAACAAAACTCAAAACTCTCCTATCTAAAGTAATGAAAATAGTTTACTAGAAAGTCCTGTTTATAATTGTTGAATAAGTTTAGCTTTTCACGAGATAACTATTACAAATAGTTATGTCTTTTTAAAATTTTAAATTTTGAAATAATAATAAAAAGAAATTATTTATTCACTAATTTAAATTTAGGAGCCCGTCTTTGACTTTTAATTTATATAAGATTATTAAGAAAAGTCCACAAGAAAACCTACTTAGGGTTTTCATTTATATACCCTTTAAAATTGACTTTTTTAAGCAATGTAGGACTTGAAAAATCACTAACATTTATAAACTACTAACACAGTGTACTACTGATTGTTTGTATACTATGAAATTGCATGATAACTATTATTGTGTAACAAATTTTTATTAATTAATGCATAGTTGAGCAAATAATGTGTACAATGCAATGCATAATTTTTACAAATTCATATTTTATTAGTGTGAAACTATGTATTTTATGAGTTATGACAATTGCAGGAAAGTTTGCATTAAATTTTGAAATTATAATTATATTTTTTTACCATTACAAATGTTATCTTTTAGTTATATTAACCGTAAAAATAAAAAAAGACTTTCAATAAGCCTAAACTTACGTTCACCACCCGAAAATATTATAAATTGACTAAAGCGGTTAAGATTGGTTTTAAAATTTGAATCATTAAATGTTGGATCGATTGAGGTGTAAACAAAAAAAAATGATACAATTAACAAAAATTACACAAACTACTCCTAATCAATCCTAACCCACCCTATCGTATCCATCCCCCTCCTTTGGTCCTCTTCCCCACTCCGTATTGACAAAAAAAAAAAATAGCACCTATGATAAAGGGCTCTTGTACACACATAGTGTAGTGGGGAAAATAATTTTCAATGTAATGTGAATTTGAAACTATTTCCCTAATAAGTTACTTGGAGTAACTCCACCCTTGTGAGATGAAGTTAGTCAAATTAACTCCACCCTGCAAAGCCTGACCCGACCTATGAAAATGATTGTCAAATAGGTGGAGTTAGTTTGACTAGCTCCACCCAAATGGATGGAGTCACTCGAAGTAACTCCATCTATGCATGCGTTTGCTCAATACATGAAATCCATATAGAGATTCCTGCATGGATTTCACTCCTTCCCATGTTATATATTATATCTCATCTTTCTCTTCTTCTCCATTCTTCTTTAGAGTTTTTTACTTCATTTTTAAATTTTTACCCTTCATACTTTCACATCTTTTCTTTCATCTTTCTAATATTATAAAAGTTTTAACACTCACCTTTACTTAAATATCACTACGCAGTAAGTGTCTTTCACTTGCTATGAGAGGGTAAGTGAGAAAAACTTTTAATTTTCTTTTCCATTCCACTTCAAATCATTAATAAAATTTTTATATTTATTTGTTTTAACAATTAATTATTTATTTGAATTATCTATGACTAATTTTTAATTTAATTTTTACTTTTATTGCTATTAAATTATTGATCTAATTGTTTTAATTTTTTGAATTATCAAATAATATTTTAATATCTAATTTTTAATATTTGAGTTATTTATTTATTTATTTATTTAAGTAAATAAAATTTGGTATCTAATTTAATAATATTGAAATGATTTTCAACTTAGAATGTGGTGGTATTGTATTTAAAGATTTAATATTAAAAATAAAAGTTAAAAATATATTAGTATTTTAGTGTGTTATATAATTCAAAATTTAAATAGTTTTAAAGATATATTCTTTAATCTTTAAATTGTAAACCACTTTTATAAATATTATATATTCTCATTCCATAAAAAAATTATCTATTTCAAAAAGAATTATCTAATAAAACTATATATACTTGATTTTCAATCTAAATTTGTTGATAGATTTCAGTTTGAATTATTATGTATATATATTTGTATGTGTAAGAGCTCTATGTGAATAATGCATTTTAATTTTCGATCTATATATATCTTATTAAAGGAGAAATCATCTACCAAATGTCATTTTCAGATTCATCCCATTTTCCTCTGACTTTTTGAAAAAGAGTTATGTACAAAGTTTTTGTATAAAATTTATGTGCATAACAACATAATTATATACATTTAATTTTTTATTAATTAATTCATAATAATCTTCTTTGATACCTTTTTAATAAAGATTTTCCTATTTCTTATATTCATTATTCAATCACATGTTTTTAATATTTTTATTAAGCAATTCACTTAATTCTCTCATAATTGATATATAACCTAGAATCTTCTCATTTCATATAAACTTTATGTCTAAATAATTAATATTGAGTAAAGAATATTATTAATATTAAGTAATTAATCTTATATATAATAGTGTTATTATTTTACAATTTAACACACAAAAAGTTATTTATGAAATGTATTTGTTGTAGGTGTTTTTGGGCAATGCAAAATAGGCCCAACAGAAGACGAGTCCAACCAAAAAAGGCCTAGATCATCCAAGAATTAAAGTCACTCAGTGGAGGCACTAGCTTGCCATTCGTGAGCTTAAGACGTAAGACTAGGACAAAGCAGTAATCTCGGCTCATTAAGGATAGGTCCTGGCTCACTAGTCAAAACGTCTTATCCCAACCATCCTCCAGAAGACTTATCTTGGTTGAACTGGGGAACGAGAACAACTTACACAACTAGCAGATCACCTAGCAAGAACCTAGATCAGCAATTGAACGACTTGACCATGGGCCCAAAACTCCAAAGTCTAGTTAGCAACTAGAGGCACATATTCCTAACCGACAAGTCAACCCCTTAAAACTAACATATCAACCCCCAATAGTTTGACAGTGAATTGCCAAGCATTTGTTACTCGTCAAGCATTTATTGCTTGTAACAATAGAATAGACATATTTACAATTTATTAAATTACATTTGTAACCTTATTACCTCTATAAATAGGAAGATAAATCATTGTAACAGCATCTGTCAGAACAGTGAGAGAACTCTTGTACTGTTACTCTGTTAAACACTATAGAGAAACCACCATATAAAGGTAAATATAACTATCATGTATGTAGGGGTCACACTAACTTTTATTGAACCATGTAAAAAAGCTTTTGATGTTCATTGTTTTTCCTTTCTTTCAATCTTTTTTTTGTTCACACCTGCATTCTTGCATTCTCTACTTATAGTTTGGATTTTTATTGGACTTTTCCTGTTAATCGAATTTCACCATCAACATTTTGGTGCTAGAAGGAGGGCCCCCAAACTACTTTTTCTCTTTCTATGATTTGTTGAACAACCACAATGGCAAGAGGAAGAACTACTAGAAGCATTGACACTACCACTAGCTAGCTAGTAGGCAATGTGGTGCAATAATGGGAAAGGTTACTGATTGGAGGCTTTGCCCTCCCTACTCTAGGTGCTTCTATTGCCCATGTAACAGGTGTTGTCACTGGCATGACACCATGGACCTCTCACCAGCTTGTTGCCTTTAGAGCTGACGGAATGCAGGCATGGCATCAATGTAAGGAGGTGCTTGAAAACATCATGAGGGAGTTAGCTGATGTGGTAAGGGCACTGGTGTAGGCACAAGCCTAGGGCACATAAAGACAAGTTAAGGTCATTATGCTTGGAGGAGAAGTCTAGCAGCTAGGAGCTCAGTAGGAGGGGCCTATCAAAGCAAAATGTCAGCAAGTTGGTTCAATTCATTCGTCCAATTCATGACTAAAGTTAGAAGTCCACCGAGCTCACAAAGACAAAGGAGATGATCAGTGACGCAAGAGCTCACGCTGGAAATGAAGCTCGAATGAGACTAATCATGAATGTAGGTTCGATCGCTTCTCACTTAGTCATGAATGTAGTAGGAGGCACAAAGCCTTATATCACCACTCCCATTATCAGGGAGGTGACAAGAGTTGGTGAACCACCAGCCATCAGTCCGATACTCAAGACCCAATGATTGAAAAGCTACTTCAGAGGGTGCAGTAGCTAGAGAAAAGACTTGTGGCTCAAAACAGCTAAGACAATTTTGAGGAAAGGATGCCATTCACTAAAGAAATTGAAATAGAACCTCTTCCTTATAGGTTCAAGGTCCCAAACATCCCACAGTATAATGGAGATAGTGATTTGTATAGCCACTTGGATGCATTCAATGTCCAAATGGATCTTTAGACCACCAACTTGTTGGTAAAATGCCGTGTTTTCCCTGCCACCCTCAAAGAGATACCCCAAACATGGTTCAAGAGCCTTCCAGCCTATAGTATCCACAATTGGAAAGAATGCTAAAGGAAATTCCTTAACCAATACAAGATGCTTAGGGGACAGCTTGCCCTATCTTACCACTTGGCAATAGTCTTTCAATGGAAGGATGAATCATTGAAAGACTAATTCACCTGGTTTTGGCGTGAGGTTAGTAATATGGAAGAGCATCCTCACAGCTATCTTTACTAGACTTTATATGGATGGGAAGTTGTATGAGGATATATACAAATCTCCGGTGATTGACTTGGGTGAGTTTTATGAGCGAGCCACCAAGAAGATAAAGTAGGAGGAAACCTTCAGCCCAAAGAAGCCTAACCAGAAGGATAAGCTAAGTGGCTCCAACCAGAGTAAAAAGAGAATTGGTGGCAGGAATAATACAGAAGGCTAGAAGGATAGTTCTGATGGTTAGGTCATGAAAAAGGCTAGGAATGAACTACCCCAATGCCAAGGTCACTATGATAGCTACACCATCCTGTCAAATACTCCAGATAGGATCTTCATGACAGAGAGGGATAGAGAGGACCTCAGGAGGCCCAGGCCCATAAGAGCTCTTATCGAGCACCAAAATAAAAATAAGTTTTGCACCTATCATAATAAGGTTAGACATAATACTTTAGAGTGCTGGGTGCTTAAAGATGCTAGTAAGGACTTAATTAAGAGAGGTTGCTTAAGGGATTATGTAGTGCAATCTGTGGGATAATGACCTTTGTGACATCAGCAACTAGCACAACATTAACACTAGCAACTCCAGAGCATGAGGAAGCACCCTTGGTGAGGACCATATTCACCATTCATGGTCGCCCTCACAATGTAGACACCTTGAATACGTTGCACGACCGTTATGTGTGAGAAGTGAGCTGCGTCCTACTCACGAGTCATGGGGAGCATGAAAGACTCACTAAGAAAGCTAGAATAGCCTCGAGCAGTATCATGTTCAAAGAAGAAGATGCATGAGGAATTCACGCTCTTCACAATGATGCACTAGTTATCTAGGCCAAAATAGGCAATGCTGAGGTGAGGAGAATAATGATTGACATTGGCAGCTCAGTGAATGTAATGTATAAAGGATGCTTTGATCAGATGGGAGTGAGTGTAAGCCAGTTAAGTGCTTCCCCTAAGCCGTTCTACAGCTTCATGGAAGATGAGATATTGTCAGTAGGACATATTAAACTCCCACTTACTCTAAGGGACTTGGGTCATCAAGCTACTATTATGGCAAACTTTTTAATCATAGATTACCCCTTGGTTTATAATGCAGTACTAGGGTGACCTGCGATGAATGACCTAGATACGGTCACATTGATTAGAATGCTCACCATCAGATTCCTGACCCCTAACGGAGTCGAATGTGTGTAGGGAGAATAGCAAATAGCCTGACATTACTACGAAGATGCAGTCAAGCTGGGGGTGTGAAGGAAAAAGGTAAATGTGGTGTCCGGTGGAGAGCCATGAGGTGGAGAGTCATGAGCCATGAGCACCATGAGGGCCAACCATGACCTCAACCCTTGCGAGTTGGACATGAAATGAGCTACTAGTCTAGTAGAAGAGCTTGAAGACATGCAGGTTAGTGAGGCAGATGCAGAAAGATGCCTCAAGTTAGGGAAAAGCCTACCTATAGATGTGAAAGCATAGTTAACTGAGTTTCTTAAGGTGAATCTGGATGTCTTTGCTTAGAATCACAAAGACATGGTGGGAATCGATCCTGGGGTTATGTCGCATAGGTTCAATATTGACCCTCAACACAAGCCAGTTCACCAAAAGAGCAGACCAATGACTACCAAGCATTATGCTACTTTGAAGGAGGGGGTAGATAAGCTTCTAGCTAATAAGTTTATCCAAGAAGCTTATTATCCCACTTGGGTAGCCAGCCCTATGCTTGTAAAGAAGAAAATGGAAAATTGAGGACTTGTATTGACTTCATTGACCTTAACAAAGCATGCTTAAAGGATAACTTCCCCCTGCCAAGGATCAATCAGCTTGTGGATACAATGGCAAGGCATGAACTCCTTAACTTCATGGATGCTTATTTGGGATAAGTCAGATCCTTATGGCCACATAGGAAAAGGAACATAACTTATTTATCACTGACCACGGTTTATACTACTACAAAATAATGCCCTTCAAACTTAAAAATGGGGGGGGGGGCAACCTATCAGCGATTAGTGAATATGATGTTTAAAGATCAGATCAGTAGAACAATGGAGGTGTACATGGATGACATGTTGGTAAAGTTTGAGTAGCTTGCTAACCATGTTCGAGTTTTGGGAGAAATGTTCCAAATCTTAAGGAAGTATTAAATGAAGTTGAATTTACATAAATGTGTATTTTGGGTTACTTTGGAAAAGTTCCTTGGTTTCATGGTGAATAGTAGGGGCTCGAAGCAAGCCCTAAGAAAATCAAAGCCCTCATTGACATGAGGTCCCTTATTGGTGCCAAATATGTATAAAGCTTAAATGGCCAAGTTGCTGTGCTGAGTAGATTTATTTCTAAGGTGACAGGTAAGTGTATTCCTTTCTTCGACGTCCTAAAAAAGGTGAGGAAGTTCAAATGGACATAGTAGTGCAAAGTCACTTTCCAATAGCTCAAATAGTATCTCGGGTAAGCTCCACTTTGATCCAAACCAAAGGAAGGAGAGAAGCTAATTATCTATCTAGGGGTATCCTAATTTGCTCTTAGTGCAGCCTTGATGCGAGAAGAAGATGGAGCTCAATTCCCTGTTTATTATATGAGCAAGGTACTTACCTATGGAGACACTCGCCTATTGCCTGGTAATTACGTCAAAGAAGTTGCGACCCTACTTCCAAGCTTATAGCATAAAGGTTCTCACATAGTTTCCACTTAGGCAAGTTTTGCAAAAGATGAATGTCTTAGGTCACTTACTCAAATGGGCAATTGAGCTAATACAGCTCAACATCGAGTATAAGCCTAGACCGGCAATCAAAGGGCAGGCTCTAACGGACTTTATTGCTAAATTCATTGAGCTCATATAGGAGGAAGTAGAGACTTCAAAGACTCCATGTTGGGAACTATATGTTAATGGGTCATCAAGCGAGAAAAAGGCCAGGGTAGGAGTGTTTCTCATTAGTTCAAAGGGGCATAAAATCCTCTGCGTGTTGAGATTTAGTTTCCAAGCTATGAACAATGAAGCTAAGTATAAAGCACTATTAGCTATGCTGCAACTGGCAAGGGAAGTGCAAGCTGAAAGACTGAAGATCTTTAGTAGTTCATAGCTTGTTGTTTTCCATGTATAGGAGAGTACCGGATCAGAGGGTCGAAAATGATGCCCTAGCTCACCTAGCTACAAAATATGTATGCCAACACCCTAGATAAGTACTATAAAGTCAATCAAATATGACGAGCTCAAAATGTGCATGCTGATGCCCTATCTCACCTAGCTACAATGAAGGTTGTCGACTTCATGGGGGTAATCCTAATAGAATTCCTCTCGTCCCTGAGTATAGAATAGAGGGATACTGTGATGACAATTTCCATAGCTTAAGACTCATGAATGGGCCTAATCATTGATTACTTACAAGATGAAAATCTACCTCAAGACAAGCTTAAGGCATAACGATTGAGAGCTTGGGTAGCCGGATATTGCATCTATGACAATGTGCTGTACAAAAGAGGATTCTCAACTTTGCTTCTAAGATGCATTGATGGCCAAGACTGCAACACCATCCTAAAAGAAATTCATGCTGGCCATTGTGGAAATCATGCTGAGGGGTTATCTCTAGCTCAAAAGGCTTTCTGACAGGGATTATATTGGCCCACAATGAAGTAGTACGATGTTGATCTTATTAAAAAATGCGACAAATGTCAGAGATTCGCAAAGATCCTACAAGCCTCGCCAGCCTACTTGCAATAGATGGTTAGTCCATAGCCTTTCGTGATCTGGGGCATGGACCTAATTGGACCACTCCCTACAACTTGTAGAACTTGTAAACATGCAGTGGTAGTTGTGGATTATTTCATCAAGTGGGTAGAGGCAAAGGAGCTCACAAAGATGTCTTCTACAAAGATTGAGAAGTTTATATGGAATAACATCATTTGTAGAAATAGGACTTAGTTTAATAGCGAGTAGTTTATCAAGTTCTACGATGAACTCAAGATCATGAAGAGCTTCTAGGTAACAGACCATCCACAGGCCAATGGATAAGTTAAACCATCAACAAGATCATCAAGCACATCTTGAAGATAAAGTTAGAGGCCAAGAAGGGAGCATGGATAGATGAGCTACTAAAAGTGCTCTAGGCTTACAGAACCACAGTCTGTAGAACCATAGGAGAAACTCTCTTCTTGATGGTATATGGATCCGAAACAATGATCCCAGCAAAACTTGAAGTGGCATCACAACGAAGAATTACTTTTAGTTCAGAAGACAACAACCACCTGCTCACCACGAAATCTAGATCTCATAGAAGAGATAAGGGAAAGAGCTCACCTCAACATCATGGCCTACTAGCAACGGGTTGTGAGGTACTACAATAGAAAGGTATGAGTTTGGAACTACAAAGTTAGTGACCTCGTTTTACACCTAATTCTCCTTGGAGCTTGCAAGGCCAACGAGGGAACCCTTGGTCTGAATTAGGAGGGCTTGTACCTCATTTAGAAAGTCCCAGGCAATGGTGTTTATCACCTGGCAAGTATGGATGGAATAAAATTTCCCTGAGCTTGGAATGTAGAGCATATTCACCCATACTATCAATAAAGATTCAAATTTTGTAAAATTGTTCAAAAAATTAGTGAAAGCACTTGAGTGTTTCCTTAAATCTTTATGTCTGTATTTGTTTATTTCTGAGTAAAATTTCAACAACATCTTACATGAGAAGCAAGCAATGCATCAGACGAAGAATGTTAGTTGAAGTGTACCCTATTAGGCATTCATTTTCGCATAAATTTATCAAGTCATGCATATGGAGCAATCAATTATGGGACTAAGAGAAAACAAGTAAGAATATCGCAAAAATTCATTCAAAACAAAGCTTGAGTTCATTCAACACAGTGAATTTATACAAAGTCTAAAATTCAATATAAAGTTCAAGAAACAAATTCAAAATCACAAAGAGTTGTGGCCTAAAAAGTTGGATTTTCGGGAGTTAGGGCTTCTTGGGGCAAAGGGTCAATAGGAGGAGTAGTAGGGTCATCCATCACTTGATTACCAACGGCCTCCATGACTTGTGAGCAGCTCTCTCTTTGGGTGGCACCCTCAGTAGGAGAAGCTTCAACTGCTAACTTGGCACCTTTTTTAGAAGATCTGGCATTCACAGCCCTCTTGAAGCATTTAATAGCATTAAGGGCTTTTGCACTGAAAAAGGAGAAGTCCATCTCCAGGTGTCACTCCCATAAGGTATAAAAGAATGAGGAGTTAGTTTCAGACTCTACCTTTTCTGCTGCTTCCTTAACTAGCAAGGAAGTCTTTGCTTTAACTTTGGCAACCTCCTCCTTCCTAAGAGCAACTTCTTTCCTAGTTGCTACAAGCTCCTTCTCAGCAATCTCAGCTTGCTTCATTGCCACCTTGGCCCGTTGAATAGCCAAATCCAAGTTGATTTTTATTTTGGTCAGCTTATTAACTATCCTGCCAAGGTTTAATTCGACGGCCTCACGATTTGTGACTTCACAAGATAAAGTGATATTGGCATCTTTAGCTTTCTCTTTCAACTTCAACGCCTCAGCAATTGCAGTAGCCAGGTTCTCCTTGAGTTTTGCCTTTTCCTCCTCTTAATCTCGCTATATCTTCTTCACCTTCATTATTGTCAGCAAGTTCTAAAAAAACCAAATGGTCAAGTTAAGTTATGAAAAAGGGGAAAAGAACTAAGATAAAAGGACTCTACTTACCAATAGGCCGTGACAAGCTCTGTAGATTAGCAACCCATTAATTGAAAAATCCTCCGATTCCAACACTACAGCCCTATTGCAAGGCCCCAATATCACATCAACATTATGCAAAAAGAAGCTGATGTACTCTTCCATATTTGGACCACGGCCAGAAAATTGCTCTTCAGTCTCAACCTTGGGCACCACCCACTTTTGAATGGCAGCAACTTTTTTCCCTTTTCCTTTTTTCTTCTTTTTGGCAAGAGGCTCAGAAGGGGATGTGACCTTAACCACAGTGGCTTTCTCAGGATACGAGAAGGAAGTCAGCTCCTACAAAGGTGCAACTGCAAGGGTTGAGGGTTGCCTTATAGCAACAGGGGTTTCATTGGCATCAAGGCCAAATGAGGTTAATGCAAAAAGCTTGAATGGAGGCCTTTGGAGGATAAGCTTTATTGTGTCCTTAAAGTCTTTGAAGTTTACTGGACTGATCTCCTTGACTTGATGGGTTCCAATCTCTTTAATGAGCTTGATACTTAGAGCCGGAGCGAGCTTGTGCAAGCATAGAAGACCATCATTGAAGTGGAAGTCATTCTAGAGATCGTCCAAAGTAGCAAACTGATCCAAAACCTTGAGCTCCTCAGCCTCAAGAGTTGGTTTCTTGCCGGCCCTGTCTGTAAAAAATGGGAAGTGTTAAAACCATAGAAGCAAGTATAAAAGCTCATCAAGCTCGCATATCCATAGTGATGGTCCTAGTAAAGAAAAATTAAAATTGTAGAATTAAATAGATCTTGCCCTTTTCTTATTGGAGAATTATATACATTAGTATAAAAAATCTTTCTTTTGATAAGATATGTAGATAGTTGATAACTAGTAGATGTGAAGATAGTAGAAGTTAAATATTTATAGCAAGAGCAATTAAAATGCAAGCAAAGAAGGAAAATTGAAAACGAAGATTTTTAAAATGGTTCAACTTAAATTAAAATTACAATTTAAGTCTATTCCACTTGATCTTTCTTAATCAAAAGACCACTGAATTAGAAGTAAAACCTATCAAGGTTGATAGGCTCCTGAAATGCCAATCTTTATAATAAACACACAAGAATTTAATAGGTATTTTGCTAATCTAGAAGAATTACAACAGGCTCTTTTAAACTTATACAGATTTCTAGCTCTTAGAAATCTCAAATAAAAAAATTAGAATAGAAAAGGGATTGAAAATACAATACCAATGTTTAAGATGAAAATCTCAAACAAATTGCAATAAAACTCAGAAAGTCTTTGATCCAATAAGCTTGAAGAAATCTCATAAAATTCATAAAGTAGAGAGAAAATCGTACGCTATTCTGTTTCAAATATTTTCACGTTGAATTATGTAGAAAAACTATATGAAAACGTTTATATAAGGAAGGTAGTCAGGCTTGAATAACTATTGTAACTGTTTGTAATAGAAAAACTCATTTTCAGTTGGTGCATCAAAGTAGCATCGATTACAGTTTGTTATTTACTAATACATCAAGGTATAATTGATGTACAATCTGTTGTACATAGTTTTTGCATCGATTATAGCATCAAAGTAGCCATATTTCCTAACCTTCAGTAAAAAGATTTCCTTCACGCATCAAAGTAACTTCGATTTAAACATGAACTTTTCAAAAATTCTTCAACGCATTGATGTCATATCGAAGTATGATGTAAATTTTTTTTTTTGTAAAATCTTATTTTCTTAGGATAATTTTTCTACTTAATTATTAAAGGCATTTGGATCAAACACCATTTGATCCTATTTACAAAATATCCTATTAAAACAAAATAAGTCCTAAAAATTAAACTTGGATCTATTGAATCTTGAATCAAATATCTTTGAACCTATAAAGTAAATCAAAACACTAAAACAAATTGTTAGATAAAAATTATTTTTCAACATTAAAACGAAGGAAAATATATAGCTTAGAATAATCTTGGCTAACAATCTCCCCCTTTTTGACGTTGATAAACAATTTTAGATGAGGTTCAAAGTAAAAGAAATTTGAGGGAAGAAGAAATCATCTAAAATAAAGGTATATGTTTTTCTCCCCCTTTTGAAACATCAAAAGAATAGCAAAACATGGGAAGCAGGAAAAGAATTAGAAAAATCATTGCTCCCCCTCAATTTATGAGTATTTATGTTTCTGCATTGATTATGTAATCGATTGATGTAGTGAAAAAGGTTATACATAAACATTTGAAATTTTTCTACATCAATGTAAGAATCGATTTAAGTGTCAATATTTTGAAAAAGAAATCAATGTAATGTATAAAAATTAGTTTTTATATATAGATAAACTTGTTCCTTAGTTTTTAGAATCATAGGCCTGCAAAACAAACTTAAAAAGCTCTGATGCTTAAGTCAGATTTCACATCAAAATGACACACATAACAAATCAAATAAGAATTAAATAAGAATCATACAACACCTTTATCATAGAATTGACTTATACTCAGTAAATTGTGTTTCAAACCATCTACATACAAAACATCATTAATAAAACATTTTGAAGACTTACTAATTTTACTTATACCTTTGACTTTTCCTTTGGAGTTATCTCTAAAAGTTATCTTACCTCCTTTCATAGGTGTGAGATAGATAAATTCATTTTTGTCCTGTCACATATCTTGAACATCCACTGTCTAGAAACCATAAATTTGTACTTTGTCTCTTCCATCCCTGTAAAATAAAGTTTATACAAATATTGGTGGTATCCATTGACTTTTGGGTCCATTAGTGTTAGTGTGGAAGATAGGAATTTTTCCAGCAATCATAGATTTAGGTAACCAGATCAATTATTCATTTGGTCTTAACATATAGGTTCCATTTCTAAAGGTACAATTCTTGATATGATGTCCTTTACGATTACAATAAAAATAGGTAATTTTTTTAAGTTTTGATCTAAAAGTCTGCTATCTAAATCCTAGACTTGCTTTATTGTAAATTTTTTCTGATTTTGTAAAACATAATTCAACTTTTGATTACTGTCAGTGAAATTCTACAATTTACTAGTTAACAATTCAATCTGAGATTTATATTGACTGCATTGCTCACAATTCTTTTCAATTTTTATAGTCAATTGGCTATTTTCTTTTTCTAAAAATTTGACCTTGTCATTAAAAACTTTATGCTAGTTTTTGGATGCAATTAATTATTTTCTAGTTTCTACCAATGATTCATACAATTTAACACAAATATTATCTAAGTCCTCATCATCACTATCATTACTAAAATTATTTTCAGAATCACTAGAAGAATCATAATAAAAAAGAGTAAAGAAGGGATTGTTTCTAAGTACCTTATTGTCATTGTTGCATCTAGCCATAAGACATAACAGTGCATCATCATCTAATTCATCCTCCTCAGCTATTTTTGATTCTTCATCATCCTATATAGCAAAATTGGATTTCTTGGATGCTTGCTTTTTCTTGTTTCTCTCGTTTTCTAGTTGTTTCTTTAAATAGACTAGGCAGTCTGGCTTGATATGCCCAGGTTTCTTGCATTCAAAGCAAGTAGGAACAGTGCTGACTGAACTACCTTGCTCATTCTTCCTAGTGTTCTATCTTTGTGTTGTCATTTTTCTTCTTTCCTTACTTTTCTTGCTTTTCAAAATTTTCTGCAGCTTCTTATTGAGTAAAGTTACATCCTCCTTGTTTAGTGTGCTTGTATCAGTTTTTGAGTCTCCTTCATCTAATTCAGCCACTTTCAGTGCAAGGGTCTTCTTCTTCTTGTCATTTCCATTCCTTTTATACCTTCTTAGTTCAAGTTTATGCTTTTCTAAATTGCCAAATAACTCCTGAACCATAGGAATGTCTATCTTCAAAGACTCTTTGATGGAAGTGACCTTTGGTTGCCATTTGTTGATGGTAGATTTTGGTTACACCTAAATCTGACCAATCGAGGGGGGATTTTTTCGGGACCTAAGCTGTTTCCTAGTTGTTTGGACAACGAGTGATGAGAGATTATGGGAGAAAGGAGAAAAATGTTGAAATACAAAGGTTTAATGTGGTTTGGCTAAATCTAGGCAACATTGGACCTTACATCCATGGAGATGTTTTATTGGTTTGAAGGAGTTTTTATAGAGTTTGGGTTATGGCTTTCTGGCAGAGTTTCTACTAGTACTGTACTACTTCCTTTTTTTTTATACAAAGGTTCTAGCCCCACATTTATAGAAGCATGGAGGGGTATAAATGAAACTAAATAAATTGTACATCTGTTACATCAAATATTAAATGTACGAGACTGCATAGAGCATTGAAAACTAGCTTCTGCATGTTACTTTTTGCATGTGGGACCCAATGGCTGTATTTTGCAAAATGGCCGTACAAGTTGTTTACTGGCTTTATGCTTGACCTCAGTGAACTTCTGGCTGAGTAAGACTTTGTCCTAATGAACTGGAGCTCGTGCGTTGAGATTGCTACTAGTTTACGACCTAGAACTTGTTCAGCTAGTAAGCTTAGGTCTTTAGTGAGGTGGAGTTTCCTGGGCAGCAACCTCGTGGTCTGGCAAACTTGCTCCTTTTGCTGGACTTGGCTCCTTCTAGGCTTTTGCTAGCCTACTCCACAGTGCCAAATTCTACTGATAACATTAGCCCCTAACTCTCAGTTCACTTTACGGACTAGGAAGTAGACTTTTGCTAGCAAAAGCTCATTCTACTGTGATATCCCATAACTCTGGCCTTTATCTCATGTACTTGCCTCCCTTTGCAAGGTGTGACTTCAGTAAACTGGGGCCTTAGGAAACTCAGAAGGCCACACGGATAAGTTTTTGCTATTGGACCCTTATTCGGCCTATTCCAACTCAAAAACTGGAAGATATTTTTAATCTTAGCCATGGATGATTGTGCAGTCAAAGTCTTTCAGGTCATCCTACCATTTCATTTTTCTAAACAATACGCATTTTGTGGTCATTAAGGCGCCAACCTCATTTTCTTTCAAATCATTAAATGAAAGTGGTTGGGGATTCCTTCCAGACTCTTCAGTAAGACTAGGCTAAGTCTATTTAAAGATTGGGAAGTTTTTTTCTTTCTTTAGAGAATGATTAAATGGAAGTTTCAGATAGGCCTCCTGATTTTCTAACATTCTGCCTTGCAGGTGAGGCATGTATGGTCTGTTGCATAAGAAGCTTTGAAAACAATACTTCTCTGGTAATATGGAAAGATCTCATATGGATCTTGGATTATGTCCTCACAATTGTGAGGTTTCTCCTTTTCAGCCATTCCGATGAGCTTTTTCTAGACTTCTCGATCTCGAGGATGAAGCTGAGAAGGATCTTGCTGCTGAGGAAAGGGCTAAAAGAAGAAAGTTGGGGACTTAAGCAAACTCACAAGTTTCCAATTGGTAGGGGTTCGTCTCTCAAGGGTTAGTCCTCTAATTGATGGGAGCTTTCCTTTGTGTGACGTTCTTTCTTCTGGATGAAATGGCTATAGCTTTCTTTGACTTGTATTTTGACTCTTTCTGATGTAAATGTACATTGTTGATGTTGGGTTTGCCCAGTCTAAGGTGGCCAAAATTTCAAAAATTTTCAAGGGAGAACACATCTTGGCTGTGTTAGTCATATGTAGGTGCCCTAGAGTCAATTTGATTAGAGCTCTATTGCATCTATGACTAAGCGATCTATGGATTTGAATAAGAAAGGTTGATTATTTATCTTAGAATGCATATTGTGATCATATTGATGATTTATGCATGAATAAGATGAAGCCCATGGTGAGAAGTCCATTTGATCAATCC
>JANHAO010002488.1:0-28524 GCA_026873985.1 Saraca asoca
CAAAACTAATATGACTTTTCCATACATTAGTTATATATGAATAATTTTCAAGGTTAGTATAATAACTTATTTTAATTTTATTTTATAGCCACCAGATGTAGGAAGCAGATATGTCACAGATGCAAGGCCCTCTTCCCATGATAGTCATGACATATAGCCTTGATTTAAATCCTTCAGTTGTTAAATTATATATAGAGTTGTTGAATTCTAACGTTTGACAAACAAATATTTGAATATTTATTATTAATAAAAAATTCATATTTAATTTTATTTATCTAAAATGTATGTATTTATTATAAATTATTCTTGTAATAGGGTAATAGATAAAGATAAAATTAGGATAGGCAAACACTGCATTTAGCGACGATTTTTTGGAAAATCGCTACTAAATGTAACAAAAATCATCGCTAAAAATAATTTTTTAAAAAAATAATTCTGCCAAAATCGCTGCTAAATGGAACGTAAAACCACCACCAAAAATAATTTTTTTTAAAAAAAATTTCTGTCAAAACCATCGTTAAATACAAAGAAAACTACAGTCAAAAATATATTTTAAAAAAAATTCTGCAAAACCGTCCCTAAAAATAATTTTTTTAAAAACAAATCTATAAAACCGCCACTAAATGCATAGAAAATCGCCCGCTAAAAATAATTTTCCCAAAAAAAATTCTCTAAAATTGCTGTTAAATACAGAATAATTTGTCGTAAAAATCAATTTTTTTAAAAAAAATTCTATAAAACCGCTGCTAAATGCAAATGGAACTGCTACAAAAAGTAAACAAAAAAAAATATTTTTCTAGAAAATTGTTGCAAAATTCAAAGAAAACTGCCACTATATACAACCGTCGCTATACTCGGAGAAAACCGCCACCATATACAACCACCGCTAAATTCAGAGAAAATCACCGTTATGTATAGCATTTCTAGCGGTTTCACAAACCGCCGCTAAGTGCAGATATAACCATCGCTAATTATTCTGGATGCATGAATTTGCAGCGGTTTCAAAAATTGTTGTGAAGGTAATCGCCACTAAATACATATTTTTTTTTGTAGTGTTTTAATTTGGGAATAAATCTTGAAATGTGAGGGACCCATTGATCTTGTAAATTTTTGATTGAACTTTTAGGGCCTACAATCCAATAACAATTTTTTGAAATCAATTTTCAGTCTCATTGAATTTCTTTCTAGGCCCATAATCTTTTACCATCATATTGATCCAGAAATCTACCATTTCTTGCATACTTAGCACAGAAGCACTTAACCTAGAAATCTTGTCTTGGAACCTTTATTTTCCAAGTTAACTTTGCAAGAAAGGCTTAATTTATAAATTAGAACTTTTTAAAACCTAAGCCTCCTTTAATTTTTAGCAGACAAAATGCTCTCATGCTTTGGAACAATAATAATTACGCTTATCCTCTTGTACCCTCCACCAAAAGCTATGACATATTGAATCTAACTTAAACATACCTCTCTGGAACTTTTAATGTAGACATGGTATAAATTGGGATTTGTTGGAGTACTAACAATATCATGGTAAGCCTTTTTGCCTAAGACAAAACATTCTCTTCCTCCATCTAAAAATCCTAACTTGAACCTTATCTACTAGATAATTAAGATCTGTTGTTTTTGAATTGGAAAGAAAAAGAGAAATCCTAAAATACTTAGCATCAATATTTGGCTTTGCCACCTAAAGAAAATCCATAAGACCCTTATGGGTATATCCCTGAACATTTCAAGAAAAAAAACCCTTAATTTTCTATTGTTAATTTTCTACCCCAACCAAACTTCATACGTATCCAAGATAGTTAGTAACTGTTGTGCCTCATGAATATTAGCCTGAACAAATATCATCACATCATTAGTGAACAGTAAGTAAGATATAGAAGGGCAATCTTTGGATAACTTAATTCCATAAAGTTTATTCTCAACTTCCGTTCAAAGTATCATCATTGACAACATTTTTTAACATAGTATAAAGAGATAAGGGATCACCTTGTCTTAGTCCCCATTGTGGGTTAAATCTTCTCATAAGGCTTCCATTTAATAGTATTTAAAATGGCACTGTAGTAATGTATTGCTCAATCCGCTTCACAAATATAGGAGGGAACCTAATCTTTCTAAGATTCTTAGGACAAATTGCCATTCCACTTTATCATATGCTTTTTTCATATCCAATTTAAGTCCCATCAAACCTCCCCAAGCTCTTTTTTTTTTTTTTTTTTAGAATGTGTGAATAATTTCTTAAGCTAATAATCCATTCTCAGCAATCCATCTTCCAAGCACAAATGCTGCTTGAATTAGGGAAATTCATTTATGTAGAACCCTCATTCTATTAGCTAGAATCTTTGAAAATGGTTTGTAACTCACATTACATAAGCTAATGGGTCTAAAATCTCCAAACTGATTTGCCCTTAATTCATTGGGAACAAGAACAATGAAATTTGAATTCAACTCTCTTAACATATGGCTTGATTGAAGGAAACTCTAAACAACTTTAACCACATTGGGGCTTACAATATCCTAGTACTTTTTATAAAAAAATTACCATGAATCCATCAAGGTGAACGACTTTAAGCTTTGGCATCCCTACAAGGTAGTTTGAATCTTATTAAAGCATGGAATGGCACACATGTCTTTATTTTCTATGATAAATTACTCTGGCTGAATAAGATTTTCAAGATTATCTGAAAAAAAGTATCTTGAGCTTAAGAATAGTTGTTGAAAGCTAGAAACAAAGTAGTCTTCCAATTGGGGTCTGAGCCTCAATATTTGATCAATAGGTAATTTAACTTCAGCTATTGTATTTCGCGAATTATTGATAATGGTTGATAATTGGTACAAATTTGAGTTCTTATCACCATTTCTCACCCATAAATCTCTTTATTTTTGGAACCATATTTCCTTTTGCTTTATCAACTTCTTATTAATGTTCTGGCAAATGTGCTTCTCCAACAATCTATTTTTCCTAGTAGCATTTTGGCCAATTACTTCTTGAAGAGCTAAAAGTAACATTTTTAATTTTGCTTAACAATGACCAAAGTGGTCTCAATTCCATATCCTTGGTTTCTTCTAAAACTTTTAATTTCCTACATAAATGGAAATGCATAAGAGCCCTCGACATTGAAATCCCATCCTTGAGCAATCATTCCCTTACATGATCCACCTTGTCGACATAAATCAAGAAGGTCTTGGATATTTATCTTTATCAAAGGTTGTATCAAGAAGTATAGGCATGTACTCTGACTCAGTACAAATGAAATGTAAAATCTTAGCCTTTGGATCAGTTACTCGCCACAAATCATTGCAGATAGCCTAATTAAGTCTATTAGTATGGTATGAGGATCCATATACCCTATTTAGCATCCATTTTTTATTAGATTTTCCTACTATACAATGAATCAACTTATCCAAACTCATGACCCCCTCCAATTCCAAATCAACATTTCATAGCATGGCTAAGCATCCTCTACAACCATTAGTAGTAACACAAAAAAGGCAACTAAAAAGTAGTTTCTCCCTCCTTTATCATAATCCTTGAAGCTTTAGTATCATAAAAGAATGTATAATCTGGTATGTGCATTCACAAAAGTGCTTTAAGAGCCCTAATTGTCGAGGTTTTAGCCCCTCAACAATTCTAAGATAAGCATTTCATGGTTCCGTTAATGGTTTAATAAAGTGTACCTCCTTGGCCATATATTCAACACTTACTTGAAGTTCCTATTCTTTCTCACCAACATTGCCTAGCTTTTGTGCCTTATTTTTCCACTTTAACACAAGAACTTTTGATATACTAGAATGGATTAACTTTGCCTTAGTCTTTCCTCTCCTTTTATTGAAACTAATAATAGCCTCCAGAGGTTGAAACCCATCATTGATTTTCAATTCATATTTTTTACTATCCATTTTCAACTTCACTCCCCTATTTATGTTCTTTAAGCATGACATCACACCTCTATTATCATTGCTCAAACTTCTTGATAAGTTATGTGTGGTATTTTATTCTAAACGTCCTTGGTATGCATCTAAAATTATTGTAATAGCTTTCTTCTTTGAGTTAATAATGCCCTCTAATCTCTAACTTTCTATATTAGTTAGATTCTGGTATCTTCTTAGATTTGCATATGCCTAAATTTAACAAGACCAATGGCTTTTATCTGAACTAACTATAGGCTTGACAGTGGTTTTCTCTATCATCTTGGAAACATGATCAATAATTTAGGTATTGTCCCACCTTATTCTATGAGAAACAAGCATATCTTTTCCTTTGTTACTAGTATGCCAATCCTATTCAATATGAAGATTGCCTAGTGTACTATGAGATTGGTATGCCATGTTCTTGATCGATGAGACACACATACAACTACAATATCTGCTAAATTTATCAATATCCATCATAAGTTCTCTTGGATTTCTGCAAGTTCTAACTTTGTGCCATATAATTTTGTATCTAAAGCATATGTTTTATAATTTTTCATAGCAAAAATAAGACAAAACCTTGTCATTGCTCCTAAGAATCCATACTCCCAAAGGAAGAGGTTTTGTAATGTCTAAACATATCTTAACCAAAGGAAAAGATCTAAATACAACCCTTTGAGTAATCGGACAATCAACTTCTGCAACTTTTTTGAACTTGCTACCAATTTTCTTAAAATTAGCCTCACTCATGAATTCTAGAGGAATATTATGCATTTAGATCCAAAAAAAAGTCTTGTTAAAATTGAGCTTTTTGAGACTAAGGGTTGTGTCTTAAGGAACTACATTCAAAAGAGTTCTCAAAATGTTCTATGGAGCATTCCTCATGATTTTGTTGACATTGTCCTTCAAATCAAAACATAAAATATAAATATTAGGCTTTGTTTCTCCAATAAGGAAACTTTCATCTAGATTATGGTTCTTTCGAATCATTCCTTTGGCCACCTGTTTATTCAAAACCTTTGTGCAACAAATTTTCCCCACCAGTGTTTTCTTGTATCCCATATGTCCACTCATCGAATCCAACTCCATTATTTCCTCAACATAGGCCTATGTGCTCCTTTCATCTACTCCTAAATACAAGTTTGATCTTATAATCAGATTAGCCATCCTTTTAGATTTGGAGTGAAACTTCAAAACTCTAGATATATTAAACACTTAACTTCTATATAAAACTCAGACCAACTAATATAAACTCAAATTATATTTAGTAGCTAACCTTTATTAATCTAAACTAGACCAAACACGTTCATACTTAAATGTTTAGTCTTATTCTTCTCTATACATAGCAAAAAATCTGGTATTCTAGAAATATACCAATGTGTCACAAGTTAGCTTTGTGCACTAGTTTAGTAGGCAAACGTACTCTGTTTGATACAAAACTTGGTGGATAAATCAAGCATAATATGGAGGTCTTCTAGTGTGAATTTGGAAGCAATCCAACTTGTGTAGTATTTTTTCCCCCATTTTAGGCCTATATAATTTTAACTAAGGTAACTTGTCTAGTTCGAGTAAATAAGTACATAGTTGTAATCTTTAGATTTTTAGCTTTTTGTCGATGTAAAATAATGTACAAAACTATTCCTGAATTAAGAAAAAAGGTCTTATATCAACTCATAAAAAATATGTCTAGTCTTGTCATTAAGCTTTTAGCTCATAATAATCTTTAGAGGGGAGCGCCCAATGACCCTTGGTGGGAAATTATGACACTAGTCTAAGGGTCAAAGTGTATAGCTTGGTGCCTTCCTTACACATTCCAAAGTATGTAATGAGGATTAATATGAATCAAAGAAGTAGCCCCTCTTCAATTTATGTTGTATCATATTTTATCCAATTTTGCCTATATTTCTCTATATTGCATGAGTTACATTCTTGGGCACTCAGTTATGCTTGTTTTGGCTTGATTTGTGCTATGTAATATGTTATCTTTGTCCCTATGTGTGAATGGATTGCTTGCTTTGATTGTTTATCTTCCGCTACACTCTTTAATGCTTTATGGCTTGATATTTTCATCTTTTAGTGTCATAGGACTAACCATTGGCTAACTTATTTTTAAGTAGTACATAGCAAGTATTGCACAATCTAGCTCATGAACTTGCCAGTCCATGATTATTAGTATTAGAGCATGGTTTCAACTCACTTTGACTTTGCCTTGGATTTACTGCTAAGATTAAATACTACAATAATGTTGAACACGTATTATCGAGCCCGAGAGTAGGAAGGGACAAATGGAAGAGATGTACAAACTTATCAAAGACATGCAACAAAATGATATCCCTGAGCTTGCTAATAAGGCGAGGGAGAGGAAATCAGTTGCCAATGAAGTAGCTCGGTGGAATTATATCTAGGATTGGATAAAGAAACCTTAAGTGCCAATGCTAAAGGCAACATGGGGGACATAGTTTGAGACTTAACGGCTGAGCTGGCAGATTTGAAAGCCTAGTTGAGGGTTCTCACACAAGCAGTTAGGAACCAAGGCTCTAACCATGGGGAATAGGAATTTAGGCATATGAAGGTGCCTGAGCCTTGCTCCTACGGTGGCGTGCAACATGCCAAGGAATTGGAGAATTTTCTCTTTGATATGGAAGAATATTTCTCAGTGGTGAGACCAGATTCTGAAAAGGTGATGGTGACAAAAACAATCATGTATCTAATTGGTGATGCTAAGCTTTGGTAAAGGATAAAATATGGAGATATGCTAGTAGGTTAGTGCACCATAAACTCTTATAAGGATCTGAAGAGAGAGATAAAGTCATAGTTTTTCTTAGAAAATGTGGATTATATGGCCAGACACCACCTTTGGAATTTGAAATAAGTTGATGCCATCTAAGAATATGTGAAGAAGTTTTTAGCATTGATGTTAGACATTTGAGACATATCCAAGAAAGATAAGATGTTCTTCTTTCTTGAAAGCTTGAAACGCTGGGCAAAGGCTAAACTCCAGAGACAACAAGTGCAGGAATTGCCTACTACCTTAGTTGTTACTGAGTGTTTGATCGACTATCGCCCAACAACCTTAGCAAAAAAAACCTTAGGGAAACATAGGGTCTTTTTCTAATGGAATTAGGGATAGTCAAACAAGCCTGACAAGGGCAAATATGGGGGAGGGGATAGCATGAAGGGAGGATCTAGCAACACGAGTTCAATATCGTCTTGCAATGCTATTAAAACTGGGGAAAATAAACACTTAGCATGCTTCTTGTGCCATGGTCTACACAGAGTGATAGAATATCCCCAAGAAATAGCCCTTAATACTATGCAAGTTACCAAGAAAGGTCATGGTGAGGAAAGTGAGGATTGTGACAGTGAAGAGGAAAACCCTCTAAGAATGGGAGCACTATAGTTCCTTGGTGCATTTAAGAAGTAGGCTGAGAGTGCAAATAAGATGTCAAATAAGGGACTTACGTATGTGATGGAACAAATAGTTAGAAAGGTCATGACAAGCATAATAGTGGACATTGGTGCCACACATAATTCCATCTTAGAGGGAGAAGCCAAAAAGTTAGGCTTGAAGTCAGAAAAAGACTTAAGTTATATCAAAGCTATAAATTCTAAGGTCTTAACTATTGTGAGAATAGTGAAAGAAATGTTAGTAAAGCTTAATCATGGCAAGGAAGAACAAACTTAGTGGTAGCCTAAATGGATGACTTTGATGCGATGTTGGGGATAAAGATCCTCTTGGTACACCAGGCCATTCTTGTTTCAATAGCTAACTATCTCCTGACTATGAGAGAGAACCCAACCATTGTATATATTCAAATGAAGCAACCTAAAGAAACTAGGCTATTGTCTACTTTACAATCCAAAAAAGGTGTAAGAAGGTAAAAACATTCATTTATAACAGTCCTAGCAGGCAAAGAGAGTGGCGGAGAGAAAGTTATGCCTCGAGAAGTTCAAAATGTGTTGAAGACATTTAAAGATATGATGCCCGACCAATTACCTTCGAGACTTCTATCATAGAGGACTATTAATCATCAAATTGAATTACTACCTGGTGTAAAACCCCCTACAAAAGGACTTTTCCATATGGCACCAGCAAAATTAGCCAAGCTTTGGAAGTAGTTAAATGAGCTCTTGGATGTAAGGTTCATTTAACCATCAAAAGCACTATTCAAGGCTCCGATATTATTTCAGAAGAAATATAAGGATAATCTTCAACTATGTGTGAACTATCGAGTCTTAAACAAGGTCATAATATGAAACAAGTACCTTATCCCTCTTGTGCAAGACCTATTTGATCAGTTAAGCACTGCCTGCTACTTCATGAAGTTGGACTTGAGGTCAGGGCATTATCAAGTTAGGGTGGCATACAAAGATATGGCGAAGACAATGTGTGTCACTCATTGTGGCACCTTTGAGTTTATGGTTATGCCATTCGGGTTAACAAATGCTTCTGCTACATTCAATACCCTTATGAACTAAGTTTTTCACGATTATTTGGATAAATTTTTTGTTATCTACCTAGTTAATATTATTGTTTTTAGTTCCACATAGGAGGACCACCTAGTGTACTTAAAACTGGTGTTCCAGAGACTGAGGCAGCATCTGTTATATGTGAAGTGGGAGAAATGCAAGTACTCAGTAGACTATGGGAGAGTGTCTCACTAGACTTTATTTCTAGCCTTCCTAAAGTGGGAGACTTGTCACTTTTCAAAGTATGGAACCTTCATCCTAACTTTTAAGCATTGTATGATGGAGGAGATAGCCTAGTTATTTTTCAAGTTCATGGTCAAATATTGGGGTGTTTCCCAGAACATTATAAGTGATCGAGATAACAAATTCACTAGGACGTTTAGTCTAAACTTTTCAATTTTCTTGATTCACAACTTAACATCTCATCTAGCTATCACCTTCAAACTGATGGTTAGACTAAAAGATTTAATGGCCTTTTGAAGAAATACTTGAGGCACTTTACAAGTACTAATAAGAAGAATTGACCGTAACTACTTGATGTTGCATAATTTTGCTTTAATGCTTAAAAAAATTCTATTACTAATAGAAGTCTGTTTGAGATTGCAACAAGTCAGCAGCTATTATTACCCCACATAACATCTGAGTCGTATAAAGATGTAAATCTAAAAGTATACCACTTCACCAAAAATTGGAAGTTAAATGTAGAATTTGCTTGAGCTTATCTAGAGAAAGTATAGAAAAGAATGAAAAAGTGAGTAGACAAAGGGCATTGAGATTTAGAATTCAAGGTGGGAGACCTTGTATTAGTGAAGTTAATGCTAGAACAATTGAAAAGCCTTAGAACCAAAGATAAGAGATTGATAATAAAATACAAAGGACTAATTCCTGTCATTGCAAAAGTTAGGAAGGTAGCTTACAAAATTGCTCTACACGAGTGGCTAAAGATATGCCCTATTATTCATGTTAGCAACTTGAAGCCGTATCATCTAGACACTATAGATTTAACTCATAACTGGCCCACCAGGCTAGAAGTCAACAGCAAGCTGAAATAAAAAGTAATAGAAGAGATTCTAGCATAACGTGTGATGATTGTGAAGAGGTGCCCAAGGAGAGAGTGTTTAGTGAAGTGGAGGGGTTTGGGAGATGAGGAAACTAGCTGGGAGAAACTTGAAGACTTAGCAGATTTCAAAGAGCAGACTCAAGCCTTTCAAGTAGCAGAGTCTACAAGGATATTGACTAATTAAGTGGGCGAGAATGTCACAAATTAGCCTTATGCACCAATTTAGCATATAAGCATACTCTGTTTGATATGAATCTTGGAAGATAAATCAAACATAGTATGAAAGTCTTCTAGTGCAAATTGGAAACAATCCGACTTGTGTACTATTTTTCTAATTTTCCCTCATTTGGAGTTATTTATGTAATTTTAACTAAGATAACTTGCCTAATGTGAATAGCTAAGCACATGGTTGTGATCTTTGGATTTTTAGCTTTTCATTGATATAAAATAATATGCAAAAGTCTTCCCAAATTAAGAGAAAAGATCTTATGTCAACTCACAAAAAATATATCTAGCCTTGCCATTAGGTATTTAGCTTAAAATACTCTATAAGGGGGAGTGCCCAAGTGACTTTTGGTGGGGAATTGTGACACTAGTCTAAGGGTTGGAGTGTGTGGTTCAATGACTCCCCATACACATTCCAAGCTTTGTAACAAGGCTTAATATGAATAAAAAAAATAGTCTCTCTCCAATTTGTGTTGTCCCATATATTATCCAGTTTCATATGCATTTCTCTACATTGCATGAGTTGCATTCTTGGATATCTTGCTATGCTTGTTTTAGTTTGCCTTTTACTATGTGATATTTTATCTTTGTCCCTACGTCCGCTGCACTCTTTAATGCATTGTGACTTGATATTTTTGCCTCTTGATATAATGGGACTAACTATTAGCTAGCTTGCTTTTAGATGATAAATAACAAATGTGCACTATCTAACACATGAACTTGTTAGCTTATGATAGTCAATGCCATGCCATTCTTATTGAAAAAATAAACTAAAAATGAGCATGTTCTGTATCTCTGATAATTATGCACCTCTGTCCTTTGATCTTTATTTCCTATATAGCTATACTTTTCATAGCTTGTCCAATGTCATGCAAAATTTCAATTTGCCTAGTAGCATTTCAAAAATTGTACCAATTAACTAGTTCATAAAACAATAGGCACGAGGAGTTAGAATAGTACATGCTAAGATATCTCTCTTACTAAATTTGTTTCTACTATAGATAGGACTGATATACTTTGATGACATGGCTACTAAGTATGATTAAGGACTTAGAAGATTCATCTTACACCAATCATTACAATCAAAGAACCAAATGGATTAACAAAGTTCACTGTAGAGGGAGATGCTAATAATCCTAGACAAACTTGAGAAAATTCACTCCCAAAAGCAAAGTTCAAACCAAAATTAGCTAGTAGTTGTTTATTTGAGCATAACTCCGAAGTAATAGATGGAAATAAAGATGAACAAACCCACAATGATAAAAAGGACAAATAAAAAGCTTAACAAAAGTTCAAGAGACTCTTCTAGACTAGAGAGCAAATATAAAAAATGAATTTATATATTCATTGACAAGAGAAACATTTCTTTTATATATGGAAGCTCAAAGAAGGCAATATTTGTTGCCATCAAAGTATTTGGCTTGTTGGAAAAGTAAAGCCACTTTTGGTTAATTTCTATGTCAAAATTTATGTGTTTTAGGATTATATTATTCAGATTTATTGTATGTGCATGTACTTTGAATATAAAAGTACATATATCTAAATATAAGTAATTCATGTAAGATAAGGTTCATGTAACTAGAGTCATCAAAGAGCCACTCTTAGGTTACTATATATACCCTATTGTACTCAAAGTATAAGCATCCCATTTTGTGAGTGTTTCCCCTATTATAAGAGAGAAATTGTAATCCCTTTTGCTGTAATAAAATTTCTTCTTTAGTTTATTAGTTTTTACTTCAGTTGCAGTCTATGCTTCATACCATTACTTTCTAATAGTAATATCAAAGCTCTAGGTTTATTGCTAGTTTTTTGTGCTACTGTCTGATCTTGTTAGTGGAAAAAAAGCTTTTTCATTAATGGCGATGAAGTATAAACTGGAAAAATTTAATGGGAATAATTTCTCATTGTGAAAAATGAGAATGAAAGCAATTCTAAGAAAAGATAACTACTTGGTGGCAATTGAAGTTAAGCCTGACGAGATCCTTAATGTCAACAAGTGGAACGAGATAGATGGCAATGCTATTGCTAATCTGCACCTAGCACTAGAGAAGTGTTGTTAAGTGTAGTAGAGAAGACAACAGCAAAAAAGATATAGGATACTCTTACAAAATTGAATGAGGCCAAATCACTACACAACAAAATCTTCTTGAAGAGAAAACTTTACACTCTTTGGATGATAAAGTCAACTTCAATGACCAACTATATCAACACCCTCAATACTCTGTTTTCATAGCTCACAGCAGTGGGGCATAATATAGAGACAGGTGAATATGGTGAAATTTTACTTCAGAGTTTACCTAATTCGTATGATCAACTCTTTGTCAACTTGATGAACAATCTAGAAGTTAACTTCAGTGACCGACTATATCAACACCCTCAATACTCTATTTTCATAGCTCACAACAATAAGGCATAATATAGAGATAGGTGAATGTGGTGAAATTCTACTTCAGAGTTTACCTTATTCGTATGATGAACTCCTTGTCAACTTGATGAACAATCTAGAAGTTTTAGTCTTCAATGATATTGCAGTCGTGGTTCTTGAAGAAGAAAATCAGTGCAAGAGTAAAGAAGCTAGAGTAGAAAGCTCATCATAAGTTGAAGCTTTGATAGTGATAAGAGGGAGATCAATGGAATGTGGCCCTAGTGGGAGTTAAAATCAAAATAGATCAAAACCTAGAAGTAAGAAGAATGTCAAGTGTCATCATTGTGGCAAAAAGGGACATTACAAGAAAAAGTGTTGGCATCTCAAGAAGAACGAAAACGGCGAAGGCAAAGAGTCTAAATCATCAAAAGCTTAGGGTTGTGTAGCAAGTATCTCAGATGATGGTGAAATTTTATATAATGAGGTAACAACAGTCACTGAAGGCAGAAGTTTTGCTAATGTTTAGATTATTAACTCAAGAGTAACATGGCATATGACACCCAGAGAGAATGGTTCCATCAATATGAACCTATCTCAGGAGGACCTGTCCTCCTATGTTCATGGGAGACAATCATGCCTTGGAGATTACTGGTATTGGTACCATCAAACTGAAAATATATGATGGTACGATTCACACCAGTCAGGAGGTAAGACATGTGAAGAATTTGAAGAAAAATCTATTGTCTTTAGGACAATTAGATAATATTAGATGCAAAATTCATATTCAAGATGAGATCATGAAGATAGTTAAAGGCATACTTGTGGTGATGAAAGCAGAAAAGATAGTTACGAATTTGTACATGCTTAAAAGAGAAACACAGCAAGAAGGAGAAGCATCTACTGCATTGGCAAGTTCAGCAGAAGAATCAACAATGAAATAGCATCAAAAACTTAGCCATATGTTAGAACAAGGTTTGAAGATTCTCATTGAACAAAAGCTTCTTCCAGGGCTCAAAAAGGTTTCATTACCCTTTTGTGAGCATTGTGTTACTAGTAAGCAGCACAGATTGAAGTTCATCAACTCACATGCTAGAAGTAAAGATAAACTAGAACTGATCCACTCTGATGTTTGGCAAGTGCCAGTTCTATCTCTAAGAGGAGCAAGATACTTTGTATCTTTTATTGATGATTATTCTAGGAGATGTTAGGTGTATCCAATAAAGAGGAAGGTAGATGTATTTCTAGTTTCAAAATATTCAAAGCATAGGCGAAGCTAGAATCTAAAAAGAAGATCAAGTGTTTGAGAATAGATAATGGAGAAGAATATACTAGTGAAGAATTAGGTAACTTTTGTCAGCAAGAAGGTATCAAAAGGCAGTTCACAGTGGCAAACACTCCACAACAAAATGGTGTAGTGAAATGTATGAACAGAACCTTGTTGGAATGAACAAGAGCAATGTTGAGAACTATAGAGATGGCTAAGTCTTTTTAGGCAAAAGCTGTCAAGACTGCTTGTTATGTGATCAACCGATCACCATCAACCACACTTGATCTGAAAACACCAATGGAGATGTGAATTGGTAAGCCAGCTGATTATTCTCACTTACATATTTTTGGAAATTCTGTGTATGTTATGTACAACCCCTAAGAAACATCAAAGTTGGATCCAAAATCCAGAAAATGTATTTTCTTAGGATATGCTGATGGAGTTAAGGGGTATCGCCTGTGGGATCCCACTACCCACAAGGTGATAATTAGCAGAGATGTGATATTTACAGAAGATAAAGTACAAGAAAAAGAAAATGATAGCACTTTAAATGAGAAGTTGGAGATCATTATGGTTCAAGTCGAAAAATGACAAGAACAAGAAATTTTGAATTCTTCTGAAGCAACTTCAGAGCATGAAGAACAAGAGCAAGCTGAATTTGCAACTTCACAAGTTCATCAGTCAACTCGGGAGAGGAGAGAACCAGCTTGGCACTCAGAATACATTATAAAGGAAAATGTTGCATACTATCCACTAACAAAGGATGGAGAGCCATCAACTTTTCATGAGGCTTCAAAAAGCCAAGAAGCTTCTTTGTGGTTGGCAGCAATGCAAGAAGAAATTGAAGCTCTCTATAAAAACAAAACATAGGATCCTGTTCCGATACCACAAGGAAGGAAGGTCATCAAGAACAAATGGGTCTATAAGATCAAACGAGATGGCAATGGCCAAGTGGAGCAGTATCGTGGTAGATTGGTGCTTAAAAAGAAGGTATTGACTTTAACGTGATTTTTTCTCCTATTGTTCGACTTATAACAGTTCAAGTGATCCTAGCGATATGTGCTACTTTTGACTTATGCTTAGAGTAGTTGGATGTGAAAACTGCATTCCTTCATGGAAAACTTATAGTGTCAATTATCTTTTGGGATAGTGGAGATGTAAGCAACAAGAAATAACAAACATAAAAAGGATGGAAGATCTTTATAACAAAAGTATCTTTAAGTGGAAAAATGTTGCCATTCAAAGTATTTGGCTGGTTGGAAAAGTAAAACCACTTTTGGCTAATTTCTATGTCAAAATTCATGTGTTTTAGAATTATATTATTCAGGTCCATTGTATGTGCATGTATTTTGAATATGAAAGTACATGTATCTAGATATGAATGATTCGTATATGATGAAGTTCATGTAGTTAGAGTTATCAAAGATCTACTCTTAGGTTATTATATATACTCTATTGTACTTAAGTATAGGCATCCTATTTTGTGAGTGTTTCTCCTACTATAAGAGAGATATTGTCATTCCTTTTACTATAGTAAAATTTCTTCTTCAGTTTATTAGTTTTTACTTCAGTTGCAGTTTATATTTCACACTATCACTTTCTAACAATATTTTTTCTATGCTTATTTGTATAATTGCGTGGCATGTATTGTTGTGTGACTATATAAAATATAAAGAAGGATGATCATAGAAATATTATTAATATCCAAAATCGATCCTTTGATAGGTTCTTATGATGAGAATCCTTGTGATGGAAATCAACAGCTCCATACTAATCCTTTTCTGGTAGTGGATGCTGTCAGAGAAATCATCATCGATTATGTATACTTACATATATGTTGAGATGCCAGGCTAAGGAATTCGAATAATGAATATTTCAATCTCAAAATGCAGAATAATAATAACAAAAAAAGGGCGAAGTTGTTAAAATGTCAACAAATTCTAAGAGTATATCTTTTGCCTTAATAAATTAATTGGAAGCATCCTTCTCAACTTTTAACCATTTGCATTGCACCTCTTATGTGAAAGCATCTGCTAATCATGTGCATTAAATAAATTATGCATGGCTTGATTATAAAATAATTAAAAAAAAAAAGCCTCCCAACTTACAAAATTGTGACACATCACGTAAATAGAAAAAGACTGAAGCCCACTGCTTAAATTGTCGGCTTGATATTTAATTGGCAATCCCAACAGACCAATGGCATCTTTTAGATTGGCCTTTCAGATCATACTGCCACGGCAATGACCATCATAATGGGAATTTGAAACATTACAAAATTAAATGTTTTAATGTTCAAATCATAATTTATACCCATACTTTGTATATGGATGTTGAAAAATGAAAATAATATAATCTTGTCATCAATTTTTTATACTTCTTTCGTGCATATTTAGTATGCCCAGATATAACTGAAAAATGATTGAGAAAAATATTAATTATTTATTTAAAAATAGGAGAGATGAAAGGAAATAAAAGAAATAGAGGGTTATTGCGTGATCAAAGATTGATTAGAAAAAAAAAAAAAAGAGGCTGTTGCGTAAGCTAAAGGATTTAACATACTTTTGTTGTTGGCAATACTAAGTTCGGATGAACTTCCCATGAGATAAAAAAACCTTGACAAATTGTAATGAAACCATCATGAAGATGATTGAGTTGAATATCAACTCCAAAATGTAATCATACCTTACGACATATTTATAAATCCTTTCATTGATAGCAAGTTTTGTGAAAAATATAATTTTTCAGAAAATAAGGAATGATTATTTTATTTGAATAGTCATTAATTGAAAAAATATGAGAATTAGATTTCTCACAAAATATAAAAAATTATTTATCAATTCTTTTTAGAAAAAAAAACTTCTTATATTTTTAATAAAACAGAAATATAAAATTATTTTTATATAATTTAAATAATAATAAGAATGTCTTTTTTATTCCATTATTAATCTTTCAATGATAACAGTATATCTTAATTATTTTAATAATATTTTTTAAAAATTAATAATTGAATCAAATACAAGATATGAACTTATTTCTTAAAAAATAGTAATTCTTTATCCTCAGCCTAATGATTTTCAAATATTTTTAAAAAGTTCATAAGAAAATTTGTTTAATGAAAATTCTAACTTCTCAAACAAATGAAGTTATACATCATCTTAATTGGTATGAATTATTTAAAAAGGATACTGCAAATTTTCCCATCTTCTATATTAAGTTTGCATTTGCGTGTCACTTTAGATTAAATCTTTCTTCCTTACTGGGGAATCCAAATTTCGTCATCACTCTTTCTGCTTTTCACCATATAAATCTGAAGAGACCTAACCGCAAAAGCAGGTCCGACATTCCTCAATTTGACTATCCTCACTACCTTCCTTTTCCAATTTTCTTTTCACTTATTCCCCTTTTTTACCCTCAAATTTTCCTTGTGAAATGATGGGAAAATCCAATTCCTACTTAAACAGTGGGGCTTCATACATGCAGCATCTAATTGTGCTTTGTTTCCATTCTCCTTTTTTTGTCCATCATATAGATATATGGGTCTAAGCGAAAAATCTCACGATTTAGAATTGAATCATTCAAGTTTTACCAAATAAAAAATTTATAATTAGTTAAGCTATAATTTATTATCCAACAATTTTAAAGAAAGTATTATTAACCATAATTATATTTAATCTTATTCATCACATATTTTATAAAATTTGAATAAGTGCAATCAATATATTAAACAATGTGAGATACAAATTTAAATTCATCAAATATGTTATGATTAAGATTAAGTGAATCATAATAAATATAAATGAAAAAGAATTGCCCATCAGATAAATTTGTTATATGTTCATAGATCAAAGTATAATTGTGTTTAGCTGAAAATAGTATTCCACTAAAGGCGAGAAAAGACAGACAATGAGTCATTCACAAGAGGGATGATGAGCGTGTACTCGGGAAGGGGCTGCTTCAAATCGAGCACATTGTGAAGTCCAATTACATCACCAATTGCAAATAACTATTATAGGAAATTGGTGATATGGATGAATGGATTATGTACTTTAAATGAAAGGGCATCGACAAACTATTTCAAAAGACCAGATAAGTTTAAATAAAGCAGATTACCTCAATACCAAAAATAAATTAGAGTGATGATATGGATAAATGTAATTTGATCTAAGTTATGTATCCATTATTAAGCAAAATGTGTTGTTATTTTGATAATTATAATTTTTTTTATATCTATATTCCAGAAAGATGATAGATCATTCCATTTCGATATTAAGACATGTAATTAGATTTTTTAAGGACTTATAGAAATATTTATATATTTTTTTAATTTTTTTTAAAAAGTATTTAGATAAATATTATTTATCATGTTATTTTGAAAAAAATAAGAGAGGCATAAATACAATATAGTATACATAAATGATGTACATCTCAATATAAGTTCTATAAGATCATGCTTGTAAGTGTGTTGTGTCTATTTCTCTTTATTGGTTATTATAAACAATATCTATTTAATTATTTTTAGCCTTTAAAGTTACAATAATAATTCAAATATAAAATATAAATGATCAAAGTAATAAATTCTAGATATTTATAATTATAATTGTATGTATTGATGCCTCATACTTATTAAATTCTTCCACTTAAATAATTGCATAAGGTTGGGTCTTGGTAGCAATGATGTGTATAAACTAGAGAGTTAGTGTGGGATGGTTGGTCGACTGCCACTCGCCAATAATTTTCCTTTTTGCGTTCTCTCTTTGTGTGGCTTTGAATATTGAAAAATTCCTAATATTTGTATCTAATATATGTAGATATACAGTAAATTTGAATAAGTAACATTAGTAAATGAGTTCAAATTTGTCTAATTAAATAATATTTCTAAAGATAAAATAAATAGGCCTAGACTGAAATAACAAAAGAGGGATTGAAATTTGAAACGGCACGCAAAGAGAGTCACCTTTTTTTCTTTTTCTTAGAGGGTGTGTTCTTATTCTGAAGTGCAATCTGGTTAATTGGTATTATGTAAAATTTGAGATTCTCAAAGTCAAAGTAATGCTTTCTGCAGCAACAAGAAATGATTCTAAGGTTGATCTATGTATGGATAAGAATATGTTAGCGTAATTAAACGTTATCGGGTGCCAGAATAGCATGCATGCATGCCTACCTGGAACCATTGGAAGAAACACACTTTGATCTTGTGATATATGCTCCTCTCTTGCGTCAGTGAATCCTCAAATTATCAGTTACATCAGGCAACCTTGCCTTGAAATTAATATCAATTTCTTTCTACCTACACATAATATGCCATCTCTTAGGTTAAACTTCGTAAGGCTTTTGCACAGACATTATTTTTAGTTGTAGTTATTAAATCTTGCTTACATAAAAGATTGAAATTATTAATTTTTTTTTTTATTCCTCCTAGGGAATTATGTTATTAATTGAGATGGGAATCTTGTCCAACAAAAAAGAGTGGCTAGATACGTGAGGTTGTATTGGCATTTTTGGAAGGTCATCAATTATTGGTTTAAGTATATCTTCATTATCCTATTCCCACTTCTTTGATCTTTCCCATAAAACCACTTAAACAAAGACAAATTGAATGAAGTCATTGTTCATTAATTATAGTATTACAGGAAAAGAAACTTGAGTTGAAATCAACGTGGCAACCTTACTGGGTTGGCAATATTCTATATTTCAAATGCTTGGAAGAAATTAAAACCTTTGCAAGTGGCCAGAACGTGTGAAAGGTTTCTTAATCATAAAGAAATACTAGGTTGGCTACGCTAAAATCTAATAGGAATATCAGCCAAACCCGACCAAATCATCTATATAATAATTTTATAAACTAGGGTGGTATCCCCCGATTCAGATTATTTTTCTCTAAAATAGTAATTTGCTAAGAGAACTTGTGTTAATCAACTAAAAAGAACTAATCCTTATCACCAAAAAAAAATAATTATATAGAATATGAAACGGATCCAATCCTTCTTTTATTATTATTTTTTTTGGGTTAAAAGGATCGAAATCTTAATAATAATAATAATAATAATAGGTTAAAAAAATTATCCTTGATGACAACAATTATCTGTGAAAATCAGATTAACAATATATCACATAAAAAGTTCCCACTTATGTGTAAAGTCGCAACACTTTCTTAAGCATTTATATCTCAACAGCTCCATAAATACGTGGGATGTTTTCATATTGCATTCATTACTTTGAAAATAGGACACCATTCTAAAAGAATATGATATGTTTTAACAGGAGAAAATGGAGGGAAAGGAAAAGTTTCTTTGTCAAGAGTTTTAGTCAAGAAAGAAAAAGATAAAAATAAAAGTTTATGATTAATTATTCAAAATCTTCCAACGTTATTTAATATTTTTTTTTTCAATTTAAAGTTATTAAAAGGATTTTTAAATCTCAGACAAACAAAAGAAAAGACATTCGGTCCTTAATCATTTATTATCCAAAATGCCATAACATGCTTATCATCATTCTTCTTAAAAACAAAAGAAAATAAAAAAAAAATTGGTAAGATGCATAGACCACCATGCTAAGCAACTAGTGTCCCATAGACTCACGCAACTTAAAAAGACGGTGAGAATAAAAATTTGAGTATTGTGCAACTAGCAAAGTCTGTAGTTTTAGAAGAATTTTTAATGCATAAATTAAAATATAATATGACCCATTCAAAGCTATTAATATATTATAATCTAAATCATCGGCCAATTAATTGATATCATATATGATAATTCAATAATATTAGTGTTATTATGAAATGAGTAACTTAAAAATAAAAAAGTAAAAGAGATATGAAGAAATTGATAGAGCAAGAATTTCTCTTACTTCATTCTCCTATATAACACAAACTTATAGTCTCTGGCTTATGTTTATATATACAAAAACCTCAAGAGATGAACTTACATAAATACGGAGAGATGGACTTATGTTCACATTTACAAGAATCTCAAGGGAATGAATTTATATAAATTTAGAGAGTTGAGCTTAAAGGGATAAATGAATTGTATATATGAGAAAATGTGAAAAGATTTAGGAGTTATTTAAAAACCTCATGGGAAAAACTTAGTGAAAGGAAAAAGAGTGCATTGTTCTTTTTAATATGCAATGGGATGCTACTTCATTAAAAAACCTTACTTGAAAAATCCAATGGAACAAAACCTTAGTTAAGGGAAAAAAAAAAGTACACTGTATATCTGCTCCCTTTATGATAGTATCACTTGAGATCTTTGAGTCGATACATTTCAATATTATATAATAATTTTTCAACATTGTGGTAGGAAGTATCTTAGTGAACAAATATGCTATATTATCACTTATTCCTTGAAAATAAAGAAATATATGTTCCATTTTAATGTCTTCTAATTGGAGAAGAATTATATGTTGCTAATAGACTTATTGAGAAAGATAAATCAAAACGTATATTACTAGCTAGATACATTAGCGCATCAATTGTAGTAAGATATGGTATTTCAAGACTAATAAGTTTTTTGTTATCATCAGGAGATTGAAAAGGATCCTTATTTGCATCAAGTGATCAAACAACCATTGGTCCATTGTGTTGACGGTGGATTTTGGATTCGCCTAAATTCCGCCAACTGAAGAGGTTCTTCTAGGACTTAAACTGTAATCTGGTTACTAATGTAGCAAATATGAGATAAGAAATTAGAAAAGGAAGAGAATTAACAGCAAACACAGAGCTTTTAACGTGGTTCGGCTAAATCCGGACAATACCGAACCTTACGTTCACGATAATGTTATTGTTTTGAAGAAAATTCTACAAAGTTTCTGTATCTTTACTCAAAGTTCTTTGCAGTAATCTCCTCTCTTCTATTTATAGAGACTAGATGGTTACAAGTATAATTTTACATGCTGTAGATAAGTTACATCAAATATTAAATGTATAAGATAATGTAATCTTTTGCAGATCAGTTCTTGCAAATGACTTTCTGTGGGTAGGTCCTCTTTGTCTGCTAAATTTAAGTCAAGATATAAGTTTGTCTAATACTCTATCTTGTCAAGTCTTTGGCTGGGCATTATGCCTAACTCGCAAGGCGAAATACTTGGCTTGGGGTCGCTGCTGGCTTTTTTCCAGCGAGGCGAGCTTAGCTCTTGGTGAAGTGAACTTCTAATGAGCTGTTGTTTTGTTCGCATCCTAACCTCGTGGTTAGCAAGGTGGTGTAATCTTAGCAAGCTAAAGGAGGCGGTGTAGTCTTAGCGAGCTGAGCTGTTTTTAATAGGTTCTCAATTTCTATTGTGCTTTTGCTTCCCTATTATGTGAGACCGGATTTTGCCCATAATACATTGGGGTACTAAATCTATGTGAATTATCCATGTAAAATGTTTTAGGACCTTTTCGATGTAAATTGATTGATGAACAAATATTCTATTATTTAAATACTTGATTTGCAAGCCAAAACAAAACTTTTATGTATCTTTTCAAGGTCTTTCACTTCAAACTCCTTTTTCAAATACTTTACTGTCTTTGGAAGCTCTTTACATAGTTTTAATAATGTTCAAATCATCATATATAACAATTATAATAAACTCATATTAGATTTCTTTGTAAAAAATACAAGGTAAATAGGATTTTTTTTATATCCTTCTCTTAATAAGTATTCACTAAGATGATTGTAACACATTTATTCAAATTATTTTAATCCATCCAAAGATCTTTGTAATTTAATTAAATACATTTATCAAGAATTCAAATTGTATGCTTCAGGTATTTTAAATCCTTCAGGGATTTTCAAACAAATGCCATTATAATTTTTCACACGTGTTATAATATGAAACTAAATTTATTAGATGGATATCAAGTTTTGATATATTGTAAAAAAAGAAATTGCATATACCACATGCAAATGTATATTCCTCATTGGTAATGACAATTTTTCTAAAAGCCTTTATGCTACGAATCATGCCTTATATTCATAACTTCAATTTTCTTGGAACAGTTATATATTTGTACCTTATTAGTTTCATCCAAATGTTTCATTGACTTAACACCTTCTAGATGTTTCTTCGATTTGCAAGTAAATTAAATTTTATATTTTTGTCTAAATTGCGTCTATTCTCTTTTCTTTTTTATCAATAATCATATATTAGATATTTTCTAAATATGAATTCAAGATCTATTATAGGTAATTCTGGAGCAAGGCAAAATAGGCTGGCAGAAAGCCCAGCAGGAGATAAGTCCAATCAGAGAAGGCCCAAGTCCTAGAAAAGTTAAGGCCGCCGGCAAGAGTACAAGCTCACTAGTCACGAGCTCAGGATACAGGTCAACAATGTGGTAGCCATGGCTCCTGGTGCGAGATTGAGCTGTGTAACGAGCTGCACAAGGGATAGGTACGGAACTCCTAAGTCTAGTTATCAGCCAAAGGTACATCCCCTCAATAGACAAGTCAGCCCTCGGAATTGGCACTTTAGCCTCTAAAAATCGATAATGACTTTCCTAGCATTTATTATTTGTCAAGCATTTATTGCCCACAGCAAGGATAATGATAGTTTTAAAATTTGTCAAATTATACTTGTAACCCTTCCTTCTTCTATAAATGGGAGGAAGATCATTGTAACATATATAGTAAAAAATACATGCAAAAACTCTATCGGAATAGTGAGAGAGCTTATATACTCTACTAAAACAGAGAAACCACCACACAAAAGCTAATAGAAACCATCGCGGGTATAGGGGTCATACTGAATTTAGCCAAAACCACGTTAAAAACCTTTAGTGTTCGCTTAGTTCTTCTTTCTTCTTGTTTTTGCTATTTTCTTACATTTTCACACGCTTTTACAGCAGTTTAGGCTCCTGAACCCTCAGTTGATTGATTACCAAAATTGACTGTCAACAAGATCCTTATTATTTTTCATAATATTGAGCGTTACATTATATGAAAAATATTATTGATAATTATTTCCCTCTTAGTTTCATTTTTCACATTAGAGACATAATCAATTAAGATCTTTTTATTTCAACAAATTTTATGTATCTAAACTTCTTTCAGAAGTTTGTTACTAATTATGTCTAAAATTTCTTTAGAAATATTTGACTCTTCAATAAGGTCATTTTGTTCATTGAAACTAATAGTTTTATCATATCTCTGGCAAACAGATTGTCCAACTAGCACATTTAACTGGGTTAGAGCATTTCCAACTAATATAACATTTATTTTTTCTTTAAGTCAATGAAACAACTAGCAATTGATTTGCTATATTTTGTAAATCAATAATCTTTTAAATTTTAGATTTGTATTACTTTATATGAGGATTTAGATTATTGTATTATTTTATATAACTGTATTCTCCCCCTAATATTGGGAATATAAAATTCATACTTAAACTTATATTCTCAATTTCTTTTTAAAATCATCTTTATGCATAATAGTGGACTAATAAAAAAATATATTACAAAGTCAAAATTTTCTATATGTAAAAATTTTGGCTCTAACCGAAGCCAATTATAAAGGGGAATTATAATTTATTGACTTGACGCTTACAAGTGGGCTACATGCAAAATAGTATGTCCCATAAGTTGAAATAGAAATTCTTATTCTCTATAAACAATAATATATTTTCTTAATTAAAAATAATTAAGAATATCAAAGATAGTATATTCATCAAATAAAATAAGAATTTTAGAATATAAATTTTTTTGAATTCAAAAAGTATAAGAACAAAATCATCTTACTAGAAATAAAATCAATAATAACCTTAAGATTTCATATATATAGCAAGTACTCATGAGTCATGAGTTTCATGACCACTTTCTATTTTGTGTTATGAATCATGGAAATAATTAGAAATGTATCTTTTAATTGTTCAAGTATGCAAATAGAAAGCAATTTTTTCAAAAGTTCTCTGATGAAAAAGAATATGAATTCTGAATGGAAAGAATGCTATTGCACTTTATCAATTGTCCATTAAATGTAAAAAAATCATATTATCACCACAAAAATAATGACAATGATTATAAATAATATGCGAAAAGTAACCATCATGGTATAAATTATTATCTGGGTGATGACTTATAGCAAAAAATGAATAAACTTTCAAGCTTTAATTCTAAATTATTCAATTTTAATTAACTTGAAAAATTTTTTGAAGGACTTACTGGTAAACTAAGTTGGGGCTACAATAGACATCAGGGAAATGTAACCATCGTTGTTAGTACTGAGCATGGAAGCCAATGAGAGGTTGCTTTTAGTTGTTATTGCCATACTACGAATCAAAGCTCAAACTTAAACAAGTCTTCCTTTAAATTTTTATTCTCACCAAAATCAACTACCTAAATAGTAGAGATTTATATTGATAACATATTATAAAATGTGTAACTAAAATAATTGAAGAGATATGAAAGAATTGATAGAGTAAGAGGATTTCTCTCATTTCACACCTTTATATACCACAAACATCATATCTTTTATTTATAGGTTTATGTTCATTTGTACAAGAGTTTCAAAGAAAGAACTTACGTAAATATAGGGAGATAAACTTAAGGGGAAATAGACTTATGTTCATATATATAGGAATCTTAAGGGGAAGAACTTAAATAAATATGAAGAAATAAATTTAAAGGGAGAGATGAATTATACACAAAAAAATTCGAAGAAACTTAGGAGTTGTATATGCACATCCACAAAATGGTTCATAACAAGTGTATCTTATGTGAATAATAATAAAAGTAGCATTGTTTTGTTTTTTTCATAATTTACTCTTCTTCCTCTCGGTTAATACTCTATCTATTTCTCTTAATTATTTATTTTTCGTTAAAGAATCATTATCACGAGCACAATTAGAACCTTTGCTAAGGCCCCTATCTAGTCCAATCATCTTCTATATATGTAAAATAAAACCAGGTTACTATTTATTATGTTAAAACTTTACATGATGACATGTTACTTGCCAACATTTGTTTTTTTATTTCAGTGAAAGGCAGGAGCTCATTCACGTTTTATATGAACCACCTATGAGCTCAAGGCCGAAAATAGATCCAATTACGAGCTCAAAAGGTGGCCTGCTAAGTTCCAAAACAAGAAGCTCATCTTAGCCAGCCCTTATCAATAATTTCCACGTTCTCCCTTTTACCCAAGCCCAATAAATAATGCGTTAAGCACTATGCCCAAACTTGCTCAAGACAAGATTATCAACTCTAACTTATGATTAATCTTTGTTGTGGGTATTTTTATATATTTTTAGAATTATACAAATAAGCTGATAAAAGTTTAATGAATAAGTCTAACTGATAAAGGCTTAACTCAATTATGATTGAGGTCACTGAAGTAATTCCCCATGTCGCCAAATGCAAACTCAAACTGCTGATTAACAAATGTCAAAGTAATAATTTTAGATTGTTGAGGACGAGATTTAGTCTACAACTCGAAGTATACTTTCTTAACCATCAATTCAAGAAAATTCATTCAATTTCCTATTTTAATATAAATTCGTTATATAATCGTAATTAATTCATGATCCTTTTTTATTATTGAATTACATTCAAACTGTAATACCCCAGTCATTATAAAAAAAAAGATGAAATCATTGTACAGAAACAATCAAAAAAATAAATACTCAATAAAAATATTGAGAAATAAAATAACCGTAAATGTAAACATTACACTCGATCGAATCACATTAAAAACTGCTGATGTCTCCCTATTCTTCCTCTCTCTTTCTCTTACATTCAAATTGCAGTTTGGAGATCTGAACACTTAGATTGACCAAACTTATACGTTAACAATTTTAAAAATCAAAATGTAGCATGAGCAACCACGTATCTCCTTCAAATACAGGGAAAGTGTGAATTTAAGAAAGATAAATAATATTTTTTAAATTTTATAATAAAAATTATATTTTTATTTCTTTAAAATTAAAAAAAAAATTATGATGTAAAAAATGGAGGGAATTCATAGATGGACCCTTTGATTAACATCATCCCTTTTGTTTCATCCGCACTATTTTCTGTTTTCCTTATCCATGTTCTATATTTAACATGCAAAAACAAATCATGCTCTGATGTTATGTTCTACATAGTTTTGTTCATTCTTCTTTGACTCCTTCTCTACTTTTGTTGGTTAACCATGGTGGTGTAACCATGGTTAGCAATCATGGTACAACAAAACACGTGAGACTTTTTGCGAAGGGGCCGAAATGAAATAAAAACAACTTTTAAAATTTCAGATTAAGAAATTGACTTTCGGGTGGAGACTTGGTAATTAATGAAAGGAATTGCCCATCTGAACCCAAAAATTAAATACAAAAAATTTTAAAATTTACTAGAACCCACACTTGTCATTACCTGCTCTCCGGGCAGCCTGGAACACATTGTTTTTGCATGCTGAGGACGCTGCCCGACCTGCCCGATACCTGGCTGAGAAATTACGGGCATTCGGTCTCCAGTATCTCCCCCCTCTCTCAGCGACCTCTGATATTTCTATATTTCGGTGCTCTGTGTTTCTACGATCACGATCTGACGGTCCAGAATGAACGGGGCTTCTTCTTCTTGTTTTGCCAGGTTTTAGAGCACCATACTCTCAGATCCAGCTTATCGGTTCCTAGATCTTCCTTCCTGGTATGTTCTTTCATTCCTCTTCTTCAATACTTTGCTAATTTACTGTTTCCTGTTCATTCTTTGCTTTACTTCTAGGACTATGATTTTGCTTTTATATATTTTTTTACCCTGATTACACAGTTTCTGCTTGAAATTGTTCCTCCTTGACGCTTTTGAAGGTTTCAGCTCCATAATTTGTTTAAACTTTGATACTTGCTGCGACGTTGAAAGTTTCTCTTTCATAGCCTTTTTCTTGCTTCATTTTTTCGGAAAATTCATGTTCGAGTTTTTTTTTTTTTTTCTGAAGCTGGTTGTCGTTCTCTGTCTTTTACGCTGATAAGATTCTCCGAAAACATTTTTAAAGGTTCAATGTATTTCCTTTTCTGAAACGCATTTAAAATTGATAGTAATATTATGTTTATGGTACTTTCTAAAACGAGATCAGTGGCTGTCATGATTTCAAGATGGATCTGACGGTGGACAGGTCATTTTAATCTTTTTTTTAATATTTTAAATGTATTTTTAGTTGAGAACATTTTCTGGTTAGGCCAGGTAATTGTTTGTCGCATGAAATGGATACCAATCGCAGTTCGGTGACGGTAACGCTCAGTTACGGCGCGCTAACATGCGCCGCGGAGGCTTTGGCTACTTTGTTAGCCTCTGCTCTCGTCAAAGCCCAACTTTTGTCCCCTGTAAGTCACTCTCTTCCTCTTTTGCATATAAGTGTATGCTTACTGGCTTTCACTATGACTAGATCTGCTGCTATTTTGAGCTATCTCTATCCTCTTGAAAGTTTTTGTCGTAATTCTGTGAAGTTGAATCGATTGTAGGCATCTTTATAGTTCTAGTAGTCTTTGCTTGTTGCTGGATATTTTGTTTGCTAAGCTGCGCCACACTAGGCCTTAGCTTTCCCGTTCTATGCAATGTGCTAACATGCGCTTGGTCGGGTGCGTTTGTCATCGGATCGGGGTGGGCAAGCGTTGACCGACTGCAAGCGTTGGGGGCATTAGGCAGGATCAGGTGCGCCGGTGGGTTTGGAGTTGGTGTTTGCTAACGTACGCAATAGTTCGGAACTGGACAGAGAATATTAATTGCGGTTTTGGGATTAGCTTAAGTTCCGATATGGTGCGAGGTGGGGTCCGGTTCGGAATATAAATATCTTTTTGTTGTGTCTGAGGGAAAAAGTCAGAAGTCAAAGGGAGAGGAATAGGATTCGTTGGATTATTTGGTGGAGGTTTGTACGGGTACGTGTCGAATTTTTGTTCCGCGCATCCTGGGCAGAATAAAGGGGACCGAATCTAATACGATGGGATACAGTGTACTAGTGGTGTTGAGTCTGTCATCTCGAGCTGCTTGCTTACAAATAAAATATTTGTACGCGAAAATTTTTGTTTCTGTTTTTGCTATTTCTTCTGTAAGTAATTGAAAGAGTGATATATTATCACCCACAAATTAGCACGAAATTTTAATTTTAAAAAATTATAAATTTGGTATAAAATTTACATAACAGTTTTAACTTCGTCACAAAATCTGTAAGATTCTCCGATTATCAAAACCCTTTCCAATTTTCCAAGCGCAATCTTTCCCCCCCCCCCCCCCTTTTTTTTTTTTCTTTTCACCCCCCCCCCCCCCCTTTCTCTTTTTTTTAAAAAAAA
>JANHAO010002489.1:0-28640 GCA_026873985.1 Saraca asoca
TATGATTGTTGCTTAATGATCACTTATAGGAAGAGGATAGGAAAACTAAGCAATGCATTGAGCTTTTGATGTGTTGTTTACTTGGATGAATCTTGACTGCTTAGGATGGGTTCATTGATCATTCCAAGGCTTTTTGTTATAATTATCAACAATTGAATAAACATTTAGTAATCAAGGATACATAAATCTCAAGCTAGTTAGTTCCCTTGGCTAGTTGTTTTACCTTCTTCTTGTTTTTAGTTTCTGCATGCTAGTGTTAGTTGTTAGTAGTTACTGCCAGCCCCCCTTATTTTCAGCTCCTAATTTGATTGATATCATCTAACAAATGATCTTTGGGTTCGATCTGGTGTTGCCTTATACTACAAGTAGAAGGTAGCTCAGTTTTACAAATTTCTAATTTGATCGGTCTCGACAGCTGCAATCAGAGAGCAACAAGTAATTGGCCATATGAGAGCTATAGGCAATAGACCATATGAGAGTTACGGGTAATAGACCGACAGGCAATAGGTCGTATGAGAGCTGCGCCTTTCATAATTTTTACCATCTGGGCTAGCTGACAATCCTGTGCTGAACTTGATATCACGCTGGCGATCCTATGCCAGATTTGAGATCATGTCAGTGATCCTGTGCTGGACTTAATATCATGCTAGTGATCCCGTGCCAAACTTGAGATCATGTCAGCGATCTTGTGCCAGACTTGATATCTTGCTGGCAATCTTGTGGCAGACTTGAGATCATGCTGGCGATCTTGTGCCAAACTTGATATTATGCTAAGAATCTTGTGCTCGCTTGCTCGCAAACATACTATTTCATTTGTTGAGCTCCGGAGAAAAGGCATTGTCAAGTTGTCGACTTTTTCTTTTTGTGGATGCATGTTTGAGTTTCCTGAAAATTCATTAAAAATCTCATTATCAAGATTTATGAACAAGACTAAGATTTCTATCTATATTCGAACAATAGTATGTTAGAGAAAAGAAAATGTTTGGGCATTAGAGCCATTATTGTTATGGGTGATGCTAGGGACATTATGTAAGAGTTGACACCACGTAGTCTCGTAAGCAGCCTTGTCAGATAAGGCCCTCGATGGCATCTTTGAGTACTCTGTACTTTGCCGTATCATGTCCAACTTCGTATGGTAGGCACAAAACTTATCTTTATTACACCTGCGCTTGCTGTAAGTTTTTAATGGTGGGGGTTTCCTGAAATCTTCCCTATCCTTTTCAGCTATGCAGATGCATTCTTGAGTGTCCATCAGAATGCTTTGACTGTCATGCCAGCTCTGGTATCGAAATGGCTCACTTTTAGCCTTCTTCATCCGCTGGTCGCCATAACTATTTCAGGTATTTCCTCCTACGCTCCCTTGGTTGGGGTGGTTCATATTGTCTTTGCTTTCGACCTTTCCACTCCAAAAGTTTCTTCCCACCTGACTTTTTTGGCAGCTCACTTATAAAATTCTACAAGATCCCCTATTGGGGACTTGTAGATGTTTTCCCAAAGCTTTCCATCCTTGCGGAGTCCCACAGAAATTACGATCAGGATACCTTCATCGGATGGTCTCCCCACATTATTGATCTCGCATACAAATCAGGCAATGTAATCTTTCAGCAGTTCACCCTCTTGCTGAAAAACTGTCACGAGATGGTAAAGTGGCATGAGCCACCTTTTTAAGGTTTTATACTAATCAACAAATTTCTTTTAGAGTTCTTCCTAACTACCAATGCTGCGAGCTAGGAAATTCTTAAACCAGGTTTGGGGTATATCCTCGAATGTGGTTAGGAAAACTTGACATTTGACCAATGGGTTGGTCATTTGGAGGTCTATCTGGATATTGAATGCATCCAGATGGTCACAAAGGTTGCTGTCCCCATTATATTGTGAGATCATAGGGACCTTGAGTCTGCAAGGGAGTGGTTGTCTCTCTATCTCACTGGTGAAAGGTGCTCTTTGTTTATAACAATTTCGATCGTCCCAAGCTCAGGGGCGCTTCTCGAGTTATTTCACTTTACGGAAGAGCTCTTCAATCATTGGGCTACATGTCTCATGTCGTCGATTAGGAGATCGTTGGCTCTCATTTCTCTCTTGATTGTGGGTATGGGAGTTTAGGGGATGCTTCCAATTGGATCGGTTTGAACTTCTCGAGTGATGCAGACCTTTGGGTTGTTAGTCACCTTGGTCCTTGTAGGTTTGCTAAACCTCTATCCTCCCTTACGAACAAGAGGGGTGAGTTGTACTAAAATGCCGACCCTTCATAGGTACTATGACCTAAGTCTATTCTCGTATTCCTGGAATCTATGCTCGGGCTAATGTTTTAACCATTTCAGCCGTCTCCTTCACTATGTTCTCTAGTGCTTCTTGGCATCGATGCCAGGTTTACTTTCCTTAGGCCTCAAGGGCTACGTGCTAGCAGGAAGTCGATGGTGCCCCATTGCCAACTGCATCCGTTGTTAGGATAATAGATACGCTAACTGTCGAGAAGGTTGAGCTCGCTAGCGACCATTCTCGTTGTTCAACATAATCTTCTGGTTAACCCGCCGCAACATCAATACCTCTGTTTACTCTTCCTCTTACCATCACAATTGCTCAATGAATCAAAGAAACGGAGGGAAAATAGATCAAAGGTTCAGGGCCCTTCCTCTAGCGCCAAAATGTTGACGGTAAAATCTAGTTCAAGGAACCCAGACTTTAGCCAACACCCAGATTATGAGTTGAAAGCATGCGAGTAATAGATAAAGTGAGTAGAAGGGAGGAAAGAGTAAGACCAAAAGTGTTTTTATCATAAGTCGGCTAAAGCCAGTTTAGCCCCTACATCTATGTTGATTGTATTTTCTGTCCGGTGGGCAGAGGTTTCATTGTTCAAGTGTGTTGGGTTACAATATACAGACTTTTCCTTTCTATTTTGACAGAGCTTCTACTACTATGACCCTCTCTCCCTCTCCTCTATCTTTTTTCCTACAGTGGATTAACCCTCTATTTATAGAAATAGGGGAGGTTACCATAGTAATTTCCCAATTTATACATTGGTTACATCATGTAGCTATTTCGTACAGACAACTTAGACTCTATTTGATGAGATTTACAAGGTCTGCAGGTGGGTGTTCCCCCTTGGGGGCTATTTTGCCGGCTTGAAAGATGTGCTCTTGACCATTGATTAGACCTTTACTGCTCCTTTGGGAGTAGAGGTCGTTGGCCTGATTGGATCGTTAGTCTTTTTAGCTCACACCAGTGCAGATAGCCTTCTAAATTCGAGCTCGCTGGGTGGATTCCCTAGATGCGGCTCGCTCTCCTTTTAATGACCCGAGGTGAATGCTGCTCGATTGTGGACTTCTGCTTCTGAGCTCAACTCGTGCGCTTCCCTTGCAGTCAGCAAGTTGGTGTTCCCTTCTAGTGATCTTGACGTTTTCCTGAGTCTTATTCGGCTGGACTTGCCTCATTGGGCCCTCTCTAGAAAACATCCACAATAGTGGTTTAGTGAGAGTTATTAGGGAAGGCTTGTTTCCTTCACCATTCAGATTTGATGAATTGAGAAATTGAAGAGTGTTTTTTCTTGAGAGCTTCCTCTCTTAGGGTTCTTGTAGAACTTGAAGACTTATCAAAGAGATTATTCTTTATGACATCTGATTTCATCACTTATTACTCTCCTTCTTCCTATCTAAAGTGGCATGAATACCATTCTTTTTCCTTTTAATTTTGGTGCTGAATTTGTTGAATTGGGGGATAGATCAATGGCTATCTCCATGAGAGGTCACATCATTTACATTCAACAAGGAACATGAGCATATATTTCTAAAAATTGAATAAATGTAAGTGTAATTATACCAAATTTCAAGAAAAATTAGTATAATTTGCTTTTATTATTAATTAATTTTAGAATTATTTTGATGGATTTTTTTATGTGAAAGATATCATTTAATCCAAAGATTACAAAATTACCATTTTAACACTAAGTTAGGCCACAGGTGGTGTTGAGCAAATCCCCCAAACTAATACCTAAAAGATTTTAGGGAAATAGGATATTGAAAGATATTTTAATATCAATTTAATATTAATATGATAAATTTTACATCAAATTCATATTATTATCACTTCATTTATTAAAATTAGATGTATGACATATATTTAATAAGTTTTAGTTGATATAAAAGTTAAATTTCATTATAGAATTATTATTGTTGAAAATAATCTAAATTAGAATTTAAAAAAATGATAAAGGCTAAGGTCTTAATTATGGAAACTAAAGCCTCAACGATAGCAATATAAGGCTGAAGTTTGAGATAAGCCTTAGGCCTTTATTTTTGGAATGTAGCAAATAAAACCTAGTGAAGATAACGCTTCAACGAAAGCAAAGAACGTTGCAAATTTCACAGAATCCCATTATGTAGCATTGTTATACTGATTTGTTAGGGTGAAATTGAAGATTTTGTTGTTATCTTATTATTCTAGTTTTGCCTATAAATACTTGTTTTAGTTTGTGTAATGTGTTAGTCCTAAAAAAATAAAGATCTTGCCCTTTTACAAATGTAAAATACTCTTTTTACTTTAAGATTGGATTCTTGTTTTACAAGATTTTTTAAGAAGACTCTACTAGATGATCAAGATAATATTGGAGTCACTAATGTAATTAGGAATGCAATTATAGATTGATCAATTTAACCAGATCAGCAATTAAACAGAATTGTAATAAGTTTAGAAATATAGTAAACCAAAACAGTAATGATATCAAAAATGCATAAAAGAATAAACAAGAATGCCAGTTTTTTAAAGTAGTTCAATTTAAATAGAAACCACAGTTTAAGTCTACATTCATTAGACAATCCTCAACTAAATAGTCACTTGTATTACTTAAAAACACAGGAATTAACTGAGCTCTTGTACACTAATTTTTACACAAGATTTTAACTGGGCTCTTGCTAACCTACATATACAATTTACACTATACCTTCAACTAATTATAATCAACCTTACAACTAAGAAGATGTAAGGGAAGATCAACCTCTTCCTTGTATCTTCGACTGCTATCAAACTAGAAATCACAAAATTAAACTAGGAATGAAAAGTTAGGTATACAATACCAATAATTAAGATGAAAATCTCAATTAACTAGTTGTGTTCTTCATAGATTTGATCCAAGATCCTTAATCAAATGCTATTTGAAAAGGTAGAATTAGATCAGTTGAAGCTCTAATTTTTCTCTCTGTTTTCACACTTTGAAATTATAAGAAACTAAAAAACTATTTTGTTGAAATGAGGGTAAAAGGCTATTTATAGTGTGATAGCTGACTTTTGAAAAATAACTATCTTTTAAGTTATGAATCGATTCATAGTGGTTACTAACTAATTAATCAATTAGTGAATCGATTTATTTATGAAGATCATAAAGAAGTTCATGACTGAATCGATGTATGAATCGATTTAGCCTATTATGTAAAAAGATCATGAATCTATTGCCTAATCGATTCAGAATATTTTCTAATGTTTTGATAAAGCATTTTTTAAAAAACTTTTCTTCATGAACCAGTTGCCTAATCAATTCAAGTAGATTTCCCAAGTTATCTAGTATGAATCGATTTGTGAATTAATTCACACAATAAAAAATAGTTTTTATAAAATTTCAATTTGTGAAAAACCATTTAAAAACATAGTTAGAAAATATTTATTTTAAGTTTATTTCATTTGATTTATTTCTATCTCAGTTTAGCTATTTTTAGAAATTTATTTGGATCAAAACTGATTAAAACACACTTACAAAAGATCTTAGAAAAGTTAATAAAAATTAAGACTAGTATTGGATCTCTTGATATCTGGAATGTCACTTGATCAATTTTAAATCTACAAAATGAACAAACACTTAAAAGCATACAGTTAGATCATGACATCAATTAAAATTGTTTTTAAATATCAAAACTGAAGAAGATATGATAGCAAGGCTGACATAATGCATAAAAAAAAAGTGAGAAGAGAAAGTTAGCAAGCTTCTGCTAAAAAAAAAAGTAATGTCCTATTTGTATATTAAGCTAAAGTGTGTTCAAATAAATTTCTTTCTTTTCATATTTTTTTCCAAAAATATTCTTTTTTTCATTTTATTCTTTTTAGTTTTCAGTTCCAACATTTGGTATCAAATTTGAAAGAAAGATAAAAAAGCACTATATGTAATTTTTCAAGCCATTAAAGAACCAATATTTGGAAAAATATCATATGCAAACATAGCAAATGAAGGATGGGATATTTTGCAAAAATCCTACAAAGGTGATGATCTTGTCAGATGAGTGTGGCTACAAATACTACGAAGTGATTTTGAATCATTACACATGAGCGACTCAGAATCAATTTCAATCTACTTTGATAGTGTTCAATTTGTGGTCAACCAATTAAGAGTCAATGGTGAAGAAATTTCAAATACCATAGTTGTAGAAAAGATCCTATGATCTTTGATTGTATAGTTTAATTACATTGTTGTAGCAATCAAAGGATCACAAGATACATCAACCATGTTAATGGAGAGGTTGATGGGTTCATAATGTTTACATGATCAATAGGGGAATCAAAAAGCCATAAGCTTAAGTCTTGAGCAAGCTTTGCAAAGTAAGGTGAATCACCAAAATTGTGAAGCCACCACGGTGGTTGAAGTTGTGGTGCATGAGGACGAGGATGTGGAAAAGGTGGATATTCTAATTCTGCCAACAAAGAAAAATCAAGTGATAGCAATTTTCAAAAACAACGAGGAGGTCATAGTGAAGTCGGTAACAAATCTAATCTTTGATGTTTTAAATACAAAAAATTATGGACATTATTGAAATGAGTGCTACACTAAGATGTCAGATGAATAAGTAGAGCATGTAAATACCGCAGATGTGGAAGAGAACTTGGTGCTCACATGCAAATCAAATGAGTCAAATATGGAGTATACAGATATATGGTATCTTGAAATTGGTTGTAGTAATCACATGTGTGAAAGGAATGAGCTTTTCTCATATTTAGATGAATTTGTACGTGGAGAAGTAAATTGCAGGAATAAATCCAAAATTTCTGTTATGGGCAGAGGTGACATTAGCATTAAATCCAAAGATAGTACAAATGTTACTATTGTTGATGTTTATTTTGTGCTAGGTCTTCATTGAAACTTATTGAGTATTGACCAACTTTCTAAAAAAGGATATGGAATTGATATTCAAAATAAAGTTTGCACAATCAAAGGTAAAACAATGGCAAAATAATTATAATAGTGCAAATGACAAAGAATCACATGTTTCTTCTCACCTTGCAAATATGAACATTGATGAATTTTTTAATGATTTTGGAAGATGAAGAATGGTTATGGCATATTTGGTATGGTCATCTAAACTTCCCTAGGCTGAAACTATTGGCTCATAAAAAGATGGTAATATGTTCATTAGTAATTAAAGCTCTTCATCGATAGTGTATATAGTGTATTCTGGAAAAACAACATAGAAAATTTTTTTCCATTTGGAAAAGTTAGAAAGGCCAAGCAACCTTTGGAGTTAGTGAACATAGACATTTATGGCCCAATTGAGGTAGAATCACTTAGACACAAAAGGTACATTTTAACTTTTGTGGAAGATTTATTAGAAAGACTTGGGTATATTTTCTTAAAGAAAAATCAGAGGCCTTTAAGAAATTTAAGGAATTCAAGGCTTTTGTAGAAAAACAAAGTGGCTCTTATATAGAGGTGGCGGGTTTACTTCAAATAATTGTTCAAATTTTTGCAAAAGCCAAGGGATCCAATGTCAGTTGATAGCTAATTATACACCACAATCAAATGGAATAGCTAAAATAAAAAATAGAAATTTTTTTGAAATGGCCAGGAGTTTATTGGAAGCTAAAACTTTACCAAAGTCTTTTTAGGTAGAATATATTGCTTGTGCTATATTTTTATTGAATAGGTGTCTAACAAAGAATGTTCTTTAAAGAACCCTAGAAGAAGCTTGGAGCAATATAAAGCCAGATGTCTTCTTCTTACATGTAATTGAATGTCTTATATATCCATATATTCTAGATGAGCAAATAAAGAAACTAGATGACAAAAACCAAAAGCACATTTTCATTGGTTACAGGGATGTGACCAAAGGTTAGAAATTATATAATCCTATGACAAAAGAAGTAATTGTGAGTAGAGATGTCCAGTTTATTGAACTTGAAGCATGGGCATGGAATTAAGAGATAAACAACAACAAGGTGTTATCATAGAAGATGAACCGAAGTTAATGGAAACAAAAAGATCTTCACCTGATAGTTCATTCCCTAGAAGCTCTTTTCCACCCACAATAGTTTCAAAGACATCAAAACATCCTCAATGAATACAAGTAATGTTAGCAGGCTTGCAAGACTATGTAGTTACATATAATAATGATCATATAGATATATCCATTGATGAAACTATTGTGAACTTTTTCCTATTTGTAGATTGTGACTCAGTTTCCTATAAAGATGTAACAATTGATGAATGATGGATTCAAGCAATGCATGATAAGATTCATTCAATAGAGAAAAATGACACATGGGAGCTAACTACTTTACCACCTTGGAAGAAGCCTATTAGAGTCAAGTAGGTGTACATGACAAAGTACAAACTTGATAGTCATGTGAATCACTTAAAGGCAATATTGGTTGTATAAGACTATAGACAAAAGCCTGGAATTGACTACTTTAAGTATTTGCACCAGTTGCTAGAATGGATACTATTTGAACATTATAGCACTGACTATTCAAAATTGATGGAAAATTCATCAGATGGATGTGAAATTAGCATTTCTAAATGGCTTTCTTGTTGAAGAGGTCTATGTTAAGCAACCACCTAGTTACATGAAGAAAGGACATGAGAGACTAGTTTACAAATTGAATAAGGCATTAAATGGATTGAAACAGGCACCTCATGCTTGGTATAGCCGAATTGATATAGATTTGCTACAACATGGTTTTCATAAATGTCTTTATGAGCATACTCTGTATATCAAGTCATATTCTAACAATGTTCTCATTATTGTTTGTATTTATGTTGATGAATTAATATTTATAGGAAATTACAAAAAGATGTTTGATGAATTCAAGAAGGCAATAATTAGCCAGTTTGAAATGACAAACATAAGATTGATGTCCTATTTATTGGGCATTAAAGTGCAGCATATTGATGATGTCATTTTTATTTCCTAACAGAAATATGCCAATGATATTTTGAAATATTTAAAAATGAAGTTGCTCAAGCCTATCTGAACTCCAGTTGTAGAATGGTTAGAGTTGAAGAAGGAAGAAAATAGAGAATTAATAAATTCCACATATTTTAAAAGCCTAGTTAGCAGTCTAAGATATCTGACTTGCACTAAACCAAACATCACCTATGATGTGGGGATTATTAGTCAACTTATGGAAGAACCTTGCTAGTCACATTTGCAAATAGCAAAATGCATTTTACGGTACGTGAATGGTACCTGTGAAAATGAGATTTTTTACTTTTACTGTAACAATTTTAGTTTGGTAGAATACACAGATAGTGATTGGGCAGGTGATGTAGAAACTCGGAAAAGCACTTCTTGGTATACTTTCTTTCTTGAGCAAGGATCTTTTTCATGGTCCTCAATGAAACAACAGATTGTTGCATTTTACATAACAGAAGTAGGGTATATGGCCACAGCTTCTATAGCATGTCAAACAGTTTCGCTTCGAAGGATGCTCGGTGAATTAATACATAAATAGGCAGGTCCTACAAGAATTATATATAATAATAAGTTAGCTATTGCATTGGCCAAAAATCCAATTTTCCATGGGAGACGCAAGCATATTGGCGTCAAATATCATTATATTCGTGAGTTAGTAAAAAAATAGTGAAATTGAACTAGAATTTTATAAGTGTGCAAATCAAGTTACAGACATTTTGATAAAGCCATTGAAGATGGATGCATTCAAGAAATTAAAGATAATATTTGGTGTTATTGTAAAATCAAATTTAAAGGAGATTGCTGAAAATAATCTATTAGATTTTTTTAAAAAAAATGATAAAGATGGAAGCCTTAATTGTGGAAATTAAAGCCTCAACGATAACAATATAATGTTAGAGTTTGAGATAAGCTTTAAACCTTTATTTTTGAAATGCAGCAAATAAAACTTGGTAAAGATAAGGTTTCAACGGAAACAACGAACGTTGAAAATTTCATGGAGTCCCATTATGCAATATTGCTATATTGATTTGTTAGAGTGAAGTTGAAGATTTCATTCTTATCTTATTAGTCTAGTTTTGCCTATAAATATAACTTTGTTTTAGTTTGTGTAATACACCACAAAAAAAGTGAGAAAAGAAAGCTAGCAAGCTTGTGTACAAAAAAAAAAAAAAAGAGTAATGTCCTATTTGTGTATTGAGTTAAAGTGTGTTCAAATAAATCTCTCTCTTCTCATATTCTTCTTTTATGTTATTCTTTTTGGTTTTCAATTTCAACAATTATTAAGAAAGGTTATGATTGTAATTTTTTGAAATTTCAAAAAGCCAAAATTCTTTTCTTGACTAAATTCATAAATAATAATTTCTTAATTCTTCTGATTTTTCATGGACTCTTATGTTATGTTGTGCTGTGCTGTCATTTCAAATAATTAGATATGAGAGTTTTGCTGTCATTTCAAATAACAAGATATAAGAATGAAGGAAAGTCAAGATCTCAAGTTAAAATAACTATCTATGCAAAATTTAGTAACAATGATACTAAATTGATGTAAAATTGTCAAAATTGATATTAAATTGATGTTAAAACATCTTTCTTTACTAATTTTTTTTATCTATTATGTACTAATTTAGTAGTTTATTCAAAACATTATATGTAATCTTGAAGAAGATTTAATATACACTTAGAATAAGAATTTCCCTTGACTCAAAATGAGAGAGAAAGATATAAATATATGGGATCCACATTTTGTGAGATCCACATAAGTACAAATCTTATGGCCTTGTGTCTTTTTTTCATTTTTTATACTAAAATAAAGATTTCTTTTTTTCCTTCAATTGTATATTAGAAATTTTTATAATCTCATGACAACTAAAACCATCCACTTTCACTCTCAACACTTTCATATAGTCTTATTATCTATTCTTATCACCACAACTTCCATTGATAGCATTATCACTTACATTTGTTATTACCTATAAGTGCGTGATAGCCACCATTACCACCATGACCTTATTATCACTATATTAAACTCTAGCATTATTATAGGTGAAATCCGGAACTCCTTAAATGGGCTAGCTGAAGGCTCAAAGTAGCAGAAGAATCACAGCTCGCTAAGGTGCCGAGGACACCAAGCCCTGGCTCGATCAATAGTTGATCTTGTGTGAGCTTGCTTCGTTACAAACCAGCTCGACCTCGCTACCTGGAAGCCAGCAGTGACCCTAAGCCAAGCATCTCAGCTCGTGAAATCGGGCGCATCGTCCAGCTAAAAGATCAACAAAATAGAACAACAAATAGACGTACATCAGGTCTCAAATCTAGCAAACAAGGTTCCCACCCACAGAAAATAAGCTGCAAGAGTCGAATTGAAGGATATGTTTTGTCTTGTACATACACTGCATGATGTAATATATTTACAACTTGTAAAATTACACATATAACCTCTTAATCTCTATAAATATGAGGAAGGAGCACTCTGTAAAGAAGAGGAGTGGAGAGCTATACTGATACTTTGTAGAAATCATTTTAGTTCAATACACTATCGTGGACGTAGGACCCAGTGCTATCCGAATTTGGTCGAATCACGTTAAAAGTTCTGTACTTCTTGTTGCTATTCTTCTTCTTCTTCTTGCCTTTCTGCATTTATTCAGTGTGAGTATAATTAAATTGTAGTTTGAGTCCCAAAAGAACCCTTTCAGTTGGCTGGATTCTGGTAGAACCAAAATCTACCATCAACAAGCATCGTTACCAATGTCATCACCTTTCTCATTCCTACCATCAACACTTGACGTTCACTCATCATTATTCTTACATTCATCAACACTATTACCAATCTCCTCTTTCTTTACTATTACCACCATTTACTTTTATGAATCTTCATTCTTAGCTTATTTAATTAAACGATAATTTAGTCTAGTCAAAGCGATTGTTGAAATAGCCTTATCCTTATATTACTTTAAATCATATCATATAAAATTATAATAATAATTATATGATTTAAATTTAATTCATTATCAATCCATATCAATTTAACTATTATCCACTCATGTGTTGATATGTTATTAAAAAATTATTAAATTTTTTTTATTATTAATAAAATCTCTTAATTACTTTTTTTTAATGATGTGTCATTTTCTTATTCAGTTACGATATAAAATATTTTACTAAATTAAATTTAAACTCATAAAAATAATTGTGATATTTTTACTTTTTTTAGTCGCATTATTTCTGGCCACAAGTTGCTTTACTTTTTTTTTTTTTTAATTCTACATTTCTTGTACTTTTACCCTCTCTACATTTTATTAAATAAATAAGAGGTTCAAGAAGTACGCATGTAACTAGAGGATCATTTTACCCCCACTTTCTTTTTGTTCGAATCTTTACCCATGAAAGATAGCAGAGAATTTTCTTAGAAAAATTGAGACGAAATCATGGTTAATGCTTTGATAGGAATTTGAAATTTTTGTAAGTTTTTATAAAAATTTAATGAAAAATTTATAATTTTTTTATATGAAATATAATAAGTACGTAAAGAATTATGATTTTATTTTTAAAAATTGTATAAAAGAATTCTTAAAAAATTTGTTCTTTTTATACGAAATTAAAATTTTTATTATAAAAATGAATTTTTTCACAAAAATTATAATAATTCGAATATATTGGTGTTCTTAGGATTTAATTGAATTATATAGAAATTTGTTGATATTGTGATCGGCGCGTGGGAAGCACGCAGCCGAAGACATGTGACGGACCGGCAACTTCAATGGGCTGTTGAGAGTAAACAGTGCAATAGTTTGTGGGCTCCGCTGGATTTCGGTGTTTCTTTCGGTCAAACTGAATCTTCAACGTTGGAAGCGAATCTCTGACTACTAACATTTCACACCATCTTAATTTTCCTAATTTAAATATTGCCCCATTTGCTTGTTTAACTTCAAATAAAGCCCTTTTGATAAACTATAAAATCTTAGCCTATTTATTGGAAGAAAAAGACCCAAAACCCTATATGTTGAGCAAATGCCATGGCACGTGCACTATTTTCATAGTGAGCTAAGTCAAGGGCACAGCTTTTATCACATTATTATTATTAGCATAAAAAAAATTGATTTGGTCAAAGTGATATATAAGAAGTAACTGAACTAGTAAGTTTTGAAAATCTATTCTAGTCACGTTACTTTGGCAGTTGAATTTGGTAATTTGTTAGTACATCATGAGGCGTAAGATTTTGAAAATAGGAATTAGAAAATAGGTCTATTATGCTTTCAAAGAGAGGAGAAAATCACTTAAAAGGCATTAAGTGTGCTATTATCTTAGATTTCAAGTCCATTTGACTACGAATGGTACTTCAGGCCAAAGTATGCCATGCAAGTTAGTCTTTTTTTTTTAAATGATAATTTAGGTAGTGATGTTTTTTAATTGAGCCAATTCCATTAAAAGAATTATCAAATTATGTCATATATCTCACCCATTAGTTCATTTTAAATATTTTAAATTAAAATTAATTATTATTAAAGTATATCAAGTGAGAGTATTGTTCTTATATAAGAGTGCCATGTAAGTTAGTTGTTGACGATGAAATTTGATTCGCACAGGAAGCCCAAACTTCAGCCAACAGGGAGGGATTCTTTAGGATATCTGACTTATATCCGGTTCAAGCACAATAAAATAGCAGGACAAATGGAGAAGAAGGGAAGAGCAAAAGGAAGATACATGATTTAATGTGGTTAAGCCAAATCCGGATATTATCGGACACTACATCCACGGTGGTGTATTATTCTGATAGTGTTTTTACCAAGTTACAACACTCAAACTCTCTCTTTTCTCTCCGACAGAGTTTCTGCCTGTGTTTTTGGGTCTCTCTCTTTTTACAGAAGGCTCCTCCCTCATATTTATAAAGGAGTGGAGGTTAAAATAATAATTACATATGCAGTAAATCTATTACATCAATATTTATTATACAAGATAGAATATACAGATTAAATCTTCCTTTTCGGCTACTGCAGATTATCTTCTGCAGATAGGCCCCATTTGTCTGTTGGGGTAGAGTATGACTTGATCTCCTGTCTAGCGAGCTCTCAGATCGCTAGTCACACTTTATTGGCTAGGTCGTTTAGTCTACAGGCGTGTCTGTTCTTTAGAATGGAGAGGTCGAGCTCGCTTTCTCACACACGAGCTTAAACTGGCGAGGTTATTTCATAATACGACCGGACAATGAGGTAATCTGGACACTCTTTGACCTGGTCCCTTTACCGCTCTCGAACTGCTCGCAGGCCTTCTTAAGTCAGATTGATTTTCTCATACAACACGAGCCCCCCAACTCCCAGCCTATGCTACGGGCTGGGAGTTAAAACTCTTCAATTTCTAAACTGTCAATCTTTTCTTGAGACTGTCATTTCATCTGCACTAGGCCATGTTTCCCATGGTACGCATCCGATAGTTGTTGCTGAGTCAAACTTAGCCTTTTCCAAGGCCATTAATGGATACGGTTAGGGAAAAAGGATCTAGATTCTTCGATAGAGCTAGCCTTGGCTCTATATAAGGGAAAAGCAATCCCTTTTGTCATAGCACTAAGTAAATCATGGAGTTCCCTGATAAACCACCACCATTTCCGGCATTCTGTCCTCCCACAGAGGCATGTATGGTCTGCTGTATAAAGAGTTCAAAAGATTTGACTTCTCCGCTAACATGGAAAGATCTCATATGAATCTCAGATTGCATCATTTTGACTCCGTCGTGAGGCAATTGTTTGGCTGACCAAGCTCCTGGGGCTTCCTGATTAGCTTCCTTTAGGAGGAGTAGGTGGTCGAAGGAAATAAGGGGTTGCAATGCTACCGCTGATTGTGCATTGGAAGGGAAATTTGAAGGTCTTGGCGATGCACGAGCTCCATTCAGCCGGAGTACGACCCTCTGCGATCGGTCTCTTTCCTTAGTTATAGGTTTTCCCTTTTGTATTATGATTAGCTTGCATCCAAAGCTTTCTGATGTACATCTGTCTCATTGAGGTCTCTTAATGAATAAAACTTCAGCTTCTTTCTATAGTTTTCTGTTTGCTACTTTTGTTTCTCACATAAGCATTTTTTTTTATCAATCTAGGCGACTTGTGCACAATCAGAAGGTAGCATAAGTTATGAATCGGAGCGATCTTATGCTTAGGCTGATCCTGTGGCCAAATAAAGAAATAGACGAGTTAGTATGGAAATCATTAAATAATAAAATAAGTTCGCATGAGAGCTATGACTTAATTTAGTTCACATGAGAGTTACGAAATTAATAAGTGAGCGATCTCGTGCTCGGGCCAATCTCGTGGCCAAATAGATAAGTGTACATGAGAGTTGTGACTTAATTTAGTTCGCATGAGAGCTGCGAAATTAACAAGTGAGCGATCTCGTGCTTGGGCCGATCTCGTGGCCAAATAGATAAGTGTACATGAGAGTTATGACTTAATTTAGTTCACATAAGAGCTGCGAAATTAACAAGTGAGCGATCTCGTGCTCAGGCCGATCTCGTGGCCAAATAGATAAGTGTGCATGAGAGTTGCGACTTAATTTAGTTCGTATGAGAGCTACAAAATTAACAAGTGAGCAATCTCGTGCTTGAGTTGATCTCATGGCCAAATAAAAAAAGTGATCGATCTTGTGGTCGGGGCGATCTTGTACCCAAATAAAATGATGATCAATCTTGTAGTCAAGGTGATCTTGTGTCCAAATAAGAGGTGATCGATCTTATGGTCGGGGCGATTTTGTGCCCAAATAAAATTGTGACCGATCTTGTGCCCAAATAAAAGGGTACCAGATAGGTGATTCACATGTTAGAAGAAAACTTAATATCAGTAGTTGTATTTAAAATGTTTATACAATTTACAAATAAGTATAAGAGTTTAAAAGATCGTCCTGATAGTAGGAGATTACTCTTGTTCGGTGTCCCATTGGGATAGTCGATGCAATTGCCTGGAAGGCTGTATAATGTAGTCATGCAAATGACCTCTTTTGATGAGGTCCTCTATGACGTCTCTCAATGCCCAATACTTTGAGGTGACGTGCCCGAACTCGTTGTGGTACCCACAGAACTTCTCTCGGTTGAGTCTGGACTTGTTGGGAGTCCTCAAGGGTGGAGGCTTTCTGAAGTCCTCTTTGTCCTTTTCCATTGTAAAGATCTTGTCTTAAGCATCTGATAGGATGCTGTAGGTGCTGTGACGACCTGAAAATGGGGGTTGCTCATCCTTGCTCTTCTTATTGAGCTGGCATTCGGGGTTGTCATTCTTGTTTCCACGATTACCCCTCTTCTTGCTTTGAGTCGAGCTGCTGGATTCAGATTTCTATGGATTGAAAGTTTCATCCCATTTGATTTGTTTTGTGGCCCGCTCATAGAATTCACCTAGGTTGCCAATCGAGGACTTATACAGACTCTTGAAGAGCTTTCCATCTTGACGAAGTTCTACCAAGATAGCAGTCAGGATAGCCTCGTCCGAGAGCTTCCCAACATTATTGATCTCACTCCTAAAACTAGCAATGTAGTCTTTTAGAGTCTCATGCTTGCCTTGGAAGACTGTAGCGAGATGGCACGGGGGCGCGAGTTGCTTTCACAGTGCTCGGTACTGATCAACAAACTTTTCTTGGCATTTCTCCTAACTGCTGATGCTGCGAGTTGGGAGGTTCCTGAACCACACTCGAGGAACTTCACCCAAAGTAGCAGGGAACATACGACACTTAATTAAGGGGTTGCAAGCTTGCAAATTCATCTGAATGTTAAACAGGTCCAAGTGATTATGTGGGTCATTGTCTCCATTATACAGTGGAATGGCTGGAACTTTAAGCTTGCACGAGAGGGGTTCCTCCATGATTTCCCTAGAGAAGGGAGTTCGCTCCTCGGAGTGACCTTGGTCATTTTGACTCTAAGTGTGCTTTTTCAGGTCCTTGACTCTTTGAAGGAGGTCTTCCACTAAAACATCCAAGCCCCCTGTCCTCGATTAGAGACCTGGTGGCTTGGTTCAGTGTTCCGGCCATGTGGATGGTGATGCGGAGTCTATTCCTGGTGAACTTCACCGGAATGCTTAACCTCAGGTATGTTGGTCTTAGCCTGCCTTTGCATATTCTGGGCTTGTGCTTGCACTAATGCTATGACTGTCTTATCTAGTTCTCCCACCATATGCTCAAGTTTCTCCTAACGCTGGAGCCAAGTTTATAGTCCGTCGACGCCATTGGCGGTGAGAATAGGTTGCACTGAGCTGGCTGGAGGGATGCCAGTAGTTGCTCTGATAGCAGGAGCAGTAGACGAATCTGTCATCGAGACATGACCGGAGAGGATGAGATTGCGGATTTGAAGCTCTAATGGCTCTTCTCTTGGCCATTGTGGCAGGAAACGGACCAGAATAAGTGAGATCCCCACAAACGGTGCCAAAATGTTGACGATAAAATTTGGTTTACATAGGGAGCCTAAACTTCAGCCAACGGGGAGGGATTCTTCAGGATCTCTGACCCATATCTGGTTCAAGCACAGTAAAATAGCAAGACAAATGGAGAAGTAGGGAAGAGCAAAAGGAAGACACAGGGTTTAACGTGGTTCAGCCAAATTCGAATATTACCGGACCCTACGTCCACAGTGGCATGTTATTCCGATGGTGTTTCTACCAAGTTACAACACTGAAACTCTCTCTTTTCTCTCTGGCAGGGTTTCTGCTTGTGTTTTTGGGTCTCTCTCTTTTTACAGAAGGCTCCTCCCTCATATTTATAAAGGAATCAAGGTTACAATAGTAATTACATATGCAGTAAATCTATTACATCAATATTTATTATATAAGAAGAATATACAGATTAAATCTCCCTTTTCAGCTACTGCAGATTATCTTTTACACGTAAGCCCCGTTTGTCTGTTGGGGCAGAGTATAACTTGGTCTTCTGTCTGGCAAGCTCTTAGATCGCTAGTCACACATTATTGGCCAGGTCGTTTAGTCTATAGGCATGTTTATTCTTCAGAATAGAGAGGTCGGGCTTGATTTCTCGCGTATAAGCTCAAGCTGGCGAGGTCACTTCACGATGCAACCAGACAATGAGGCGATTTGGACACTCTTCGAGCTGGTCCCTTTGCCGCTCTTGAACTGCTCGCAAGCCTTCTCAGGTTAGACCGATTTTCTCATACAACATTAGTTTTTTTTTTTAATGATAAATTAGGTAGTGATGTTTTTTAATTAAGCTAATTTCATTAAAAGAATTATCAAATTATGTCATATATCTCTTATTAGTTCATTTTAAATATTTTAAATTAAAATTAATTATTATTAGAGTATATCAAGTGAGAGTATAGTTCTTATATAAGAGTGGAAGAAGTTAATCATAGTCATTAAATCTTATATTGATGATTAGAATTAGAACTTTCAATTTGATACTTACCATCCTAAAAAAAAAAAATTAGTTTTTGTTTTGTGTTATTATTTAGGGTAAAATAATAACACTCGTAATGCTTAAAAATTATTTAGGGTAGAGTACACTATATCCCCTTTAAACTATGCCTCACTATTAACTTATGCTTTAAAATTTAAAATTTAACCCTTAACCCCCTAAAATTTTAATTGAAATGAAACTGTCATTTTTTATGTTAGTTTTAATGAAAATTTATTTTGTCCAAGTTATGTTATTGATTTTACTCATGTTTTAACTTACCTCTTATAATTGAGTGCTTATAATTTAATTATTATTGACGGTGAAATTTGGTTCTACCAAATTCCTAACAACAGATGTGTAGTTCTTGAACCTCAAGCTGTTTTCTGGTTTGAAGTATGTGCAAACTAGAGGATGATGGAGATGGTGAAGAGGAAGAAAGATGGGGGCATGCTCAATTTTTTAATGTGGTTCGGCTAAATCCGGGCGGTACCGGACCTTACGTCCATGGTGGAGCTTTTATTAATATATGAAAGGAGAATTTTACACAGCTTTTGCTTACAAGTTTTTCGGACTCCCCCTTCTTTTAACAATGTATTCCTATTTATAGAGGAAGGAAGAGTTACACATAATGATTACATACTACAATTGTGTTACATCAAGAAATAAATGTAAAAGATAGTAAAACTCCTGCAATTTGGCTGTTGCAGGCTTCTTTCTATGGGGTGGACCCCTTTGTCAGCTGTAGACTAGCATTTGTGTGTTTGTCTCGTGATCTCGCTTTGTCGAACGAGATGTCCATCCTCCCGAGCTAGGTTCCTCAGCTTGGGGGCTCTGTGGCGGATCACTTAGTAAGTTTGGTGCTGTCACTATTAGCATAACGAGCTTGAGCAGGACAGTCGGCTGCTTAGTGAGTCGGCCTCATGATGACCTCGTTATACGACCTTTTAGTGATAAGCGAGGTGGTGCTCGCTGGACGTTTTCAACGAGTTGTGTAACTTAGTCTTTGCTAGGCTCGTTCTTTAAAGTCGATTTTTACCCATAACAATTATCTTAATTCATATCAAACAAAATAAAAAGAATCAAAATTTGTAAGAAATTAAAGAAAAGCACAAATTAAAAAAAAAAAAGATTCATGGACGTTGTGTTAAAGAATTTATAATTTAACTATCAAATTTCTTGGGAAACACAATAGAACAAAAAGAACATTGGCAAAATGGTAGGCTAAAATAAATTTACTCCACTGCTAGAAAAGTTTTACCATTTTATAAATGGAAGTTACTTACTTGGATTTTCCTTAATTTGCTGTCGAAAATCTGTAATAAATAATAACTTTTAATTAAACATTATGTTAGCAATGAGAGTTAATGAGTTAACAGATATGAAAGTCAAGTGTAATCAATGATGTAATTAAAATCATGATAATTTTATTTTTACTAACAACTTGATTAATATTATTGTTAAGTTAAAACTTTAGGGGTTGAGTGGCGAATTTTAAAGTTAATAGGCGTAAATTGATTTTGAAGTATAATTTAAGGAGGTATAGTACATTTTACCCAAATATATATAAATAAAAAATCTCAAAAGAAATAATTTGGCAAAGATGGAAGTCATGAAGTTATAAAATTTATATGTATACAAACCTTGGGACGAACAATTTAAAAGACAAAAGTTGATGTGGTGTTTTTGCTAATATACCAAAATTTGAGACATCCATTTATTAAAGAAAAGTTGGAGGAAGCCAGCAATATACAGTCAGATATCTGTTCACAAAAACCCAGGCAGCCCAAGTCAAACCCTTTGCGACAAATTGTCAATTTGGCTATATTTGCGGTCTTGGTCCCACCGTCCAATTCTTTACTTCAGACTTCAGATGAACCTGTGACGGGTTGATGCTCGCCTTGCTCTGTCAACACCAACGTTGATTCCCTCTGATTGTATATTCAAAGGAAACAGGGTTTCTCTTCAATAAAAAAAACAAAAGATGCAAAACGATAAAAAGTGAGTAATCTAATATTCAGAAAATTTCATAGAAGCTTAATATAAAGTTGTGATTTTTTATATAAATTTTTTTAATTTTTGAAATAATTTTAATAAATTCTGCCTATAATAAATGTATAAAAATTTAAAATTTTATCACTTAAAGTTGCATTAATTTTTTCAAAAAATTTTATTATCTTTATATATAAGTATAAATTGCAACTTTTAATAAACAAATTACAAAAAATATAAATATTTTCATAAAAAAAATAAGAATATGTATTGATAAAATCTTTTTGACTAAGTGCCAAAATATGACCTCTAGAATTTTATAATAATAAAGTTGCTTACATATGTAATTCACTACTTACAATAAGTACCTCATTACTTACAATTTTGTGAATAGAAGTGTATACGTTTCACATTTAGTGTAATAATTAATGTAACTAATTCTAAACATTTTCTTAAAAAAAAAAAGTACATGTGGCTACTAATAGATGATATCATTTTTACTTCTCAAGTTATAAGAAAGCAACCTTATATTTATATTGTTGCATGAGATTTAATGCATTCATATCATATACTACAAGGAATTATGTCACATCCCAACTTTTAGGGCATAATTGATTTGACTTGTTTAGTGACAATTCAAGAATTCATAAGCTCTAATTACTATTTTAAATATAGTTGAAAACTATTTTTTAAAATAAAAGATTGATTTACTAAATAAGTAGATAACTCAAAAATATATTGGATCCAGATAAAACAAAAAAAAAATTCATTTGACTCAAATTTTGGGTCAACCTAACTAGCATTTAAACTTTATCACCATACCTACTATCCACATGAGTTCTTAATTCCATAGTGCAAGAGCTCATCTCGTCTGGTTGGGAATTATCAAAGCCTCATTATCTTTAAGATAGTCATGTAATCCTAATGCAACTTAAGATTATCATCTCTAACTTTATTCCACACTAAGAGTCCTGTTATGGGTGAATTTTGGTACTATAGAGTGGGCTGACAAAAGCCCAATAAGTAAGTCTAATAAGCGAAGACTCAGGTCGCCACATTCTGAGGTCGTTGTGGTACGAGCTCGAATAGCTTGGCCGCGAGGCGAAGAGCTTAGGTTGCTGGGCCAGAAGGTCAAGTTGCCAAGATGCGAAGCATGAGCCCCGGGATAGAGTAAGGCCCAAACACGCCAGAGTCTAATTCACGTAGCCAACATTTCACCCAGAACGAGCTCGCATCGCCAAGCATGCACACGACTTCTCTTGGACCAGAACAGCAACAACCTCGAATGAAGCTCACTGCATACAGCACTTCACCCACCTAGCAGCTCACCACACCCAAGATCGGAGACAAACACCCTTAGACATTTTCCAGCACCAGTCTACAAAATACAGCCCCTGGGGCCCACATGTAGAAAGTAACCTACGAAGCTAAATTGCAGTGCTCTAGGCAGTCTTGTACATTCAATGTTTGATGTAACATATCTATAGTTTATCTTTATTCCATTTGTATCCTCGTCTCCTTCTATAAATAGGAATGAAAGCCATTGTACAAGGAGAGGCCGGAGAATCCATAGCCAAAACTCTATAAAAATTATTCATAGAAGTAATAAAACTCTTTGCCGTGGACATAGGGATCAATACTGCTCGATTTTCGCTGAACCATGTTAAAAACCTCCGTTCTTCCTCCTCCACTCGTCCAAAAAATGGTTTGAGTCTCAGAAGAACTTCCAGTTGGTTGGAATTTGGCCCGAAATCTAATTCCACCATTAATAAGTCCGAACTTATGCCTCCCATAAAACCCATTTTATACCTTCCACTAAATCTTAGTTTCAGGACATGAATAATCTTTATTCAGTGTGTAGTTACTAGTGTTATTTAAAACTAAAGCAACACCCTACTACCTTGTCTTGCTTTGGCCAAACCATATTCCATAGAAAATAAGCTAGGGTTTTCTCATCATTTTAACAATTTACATCAATTCCAATCAATCCAATCATGCATATTGAACATCATAGTCACAAGAGTAACTCATGGGAAGACTTAGATGTCTCTAGGCCACATATTAATAAGACAAAATTCAAGAGAGTCATAAACAACAAGACTATACTCATACAACTATATAATCAATCATCAAACGTAAATAGCTTAAAATAGGGTAAGATTCACTCACTGGTCTTTGGGAAAGGAGATTGTATTCACTTGAAGGTTAAAGGGAGATCTAGAACTCTAAAGAAAAAAGGAAGGAAAAATTAGTAGGAAAATTGCTTGAAGTTTCATCCTCATCTATTTTCCCAAGAATACCTTAGAAAAATTTCATCCTTCATCCTTTATATATAATTAAACTTTTACATTCACTACACTTAAACCTAATTTAATATTTTACATTATTGTGGCATTAGTCTCCTTGTTATATGGTATATTTGACCAATAAATGCCAAAATTTCCCCTAAATTGATTATATATTGAGTGTCTTCATTTGTTAGAGACATTTTGTCTTGTTTGCTAAGAAGAGTACACAAACGGAAGCCATTTTTTTTTTCTTTTTTTCTTTTTGCAATATGGAAATCTTTTCCAAGCCAATTTCTTTCTTTTTTTTTCTTAGTGAAGAGATCTCCTCCAAACCATTTCATTATGTCTTCTAGTGTGAATAATGGTGTTAATGGGGGACTAAGATTTGAAGAAGAAATGTAGATGTGGACATGTTGCATATGTGAAAATATTAGGTTCTTATGGCATGCTCCCATTGAATGAAGGGATACTCAATAAATGAGGGAAGATGTTTTACAATATGTGAAAATGCAAATATGGATCTGTAAGAGTTGAAAGATGAAAAGAAGACTTAATGGAAAAGTTGAAGTTTTAGAAATGTCATTAAGTTTTATTCTACCTTGTAATTATCATTTTATTTGTTATGTCATAGCAATGCATTAGGTTTATTTAACTCGTGTTTATGTACATTGATTTTGAAATCAATGAAATGTTATCTTGTTTAGTCAATTTTATTTTGCCATGTAGACACACTTTTCCCAAAAAATTTACAATTTCTTTTTCCTAGAAGCCTCCATATAGTGATTGCAAAAGAAAATAAAAAAACATAAAACATGGGAATGCAAAGAAGCATAGAAATTGTCTTGAATAACAAAATATATGTTGCCATTACTTCATATACCTACATAACATAATTTAAATAAATGGACCATAACCACCAAAATAATGTACTTAAATAAAAGCTTCAGCCAGTGGAGGGATGATCAAGATTGTAACACCCCAAAATTCTAAGTAATGTGACCCTTAGATAATTTCTTGTTTCTATGAATTATATGTACAAATGCAATTAAATAAATATGAATTTCTATGACATCACACATAAGGGAGGAAATTTTATTCCCTTTTTAGAAGCCTTGCTTAGGGTATGAAAGGAAATTTTAATTCACGAAGATTCCATGTGATGAAATGCTAATTTTGGTAACTATGTCTTTTTAGCATACATTTATTTAATTACTCATATTTTATTTATTTATTTACTTATTTATGTGTTTGTTTATTATGGCCAAAAATTTAGATTGGGTATTTGCTTGACTAATTGCAGAATAGTTTTGGAATTTTTTTAAAAACAACATATAATGAAGATTTATGGAAGTTTAGGAAAAAAATTATTTACTTCACATACCTAAAGACTTTGGATATGTTAATTATGTGAACATGATTTTGATCTTAATTCCCAAAAGAATTTGGTGATTTATGTGGGGCTTTAATAAATTAGAAAAGAGAAAAATATATTAGTCCACATGATCCTTTAGTATAAATGAGCCTTAGATTCCAAAGACTAAGAGTAATAAGAAGGCAAATACTTGACTAGTTAAGTTTAAACTTTAGGCCATTAAGTAACTAAACAAACAAAACACAAAAAAATAAGGAGTAAGGAGGCCCAATTTGCCCTCTACGACAGAGTGAATTATTTGCCCTCTTTAAAATGTGCTAGCCCATTTGCAATCTAACACATTTAAAATAAGAAGGCTTGCAGAGGAAGACTTAGGTGATAAAAGGATATGTATTCTACCATTGGGAATCCCTTTAAGGCATAGGTAGATTTAAGAGGATAAGAACCTTTCCATCAATACATGTTAAAGGAGCATCTATGAGAGAGAGAAATCCACTCCCAGTAAGGGGAAGTGCCATGTAAAAGGGGAATAGGCTTGTCTTCAATCATTTCCTACTTGTATCTAAGCTTTGCAAAGCAAGTTCCTTTCTTCTCAAAGGTTTAGCCACTTCTTAGAAATATGAGTACTCTACCTTATTTTTCTTCCTATCACTCAAACTCTTATTCTCCAAAAGCTAAAGAAACATGCTCTAAAGTATGTGCATTTTTTTGTAATCTATTCATTTCTTTCTACTGTCAAATTAGTTTGTATGTTAAGAAGATTGTTTAATTTCTTTTGTGTTTTACTTTTAGAGGACTGAAGCACTCCATCTCCCACTAAGCCTTCTTCATCCAAGGTGGGTACTCTCTCCACAATCTTACTTTTGTAGTCTTTTAACTCACCCACTAAATTTCATATAGAATTGGTATATAGATTGGCCTTCTAAGCAAAGTGGAACCTTTAGGTTGTTTTTTTATAAGATTTTGGAACAAAATTAAAGACAAAAAATGTGCAACATAATTTAATCATGAAAAATGTGTGAATATGAATAGAGGCATTGGTAATGCTCTTTGCATGTTTCAAATCTTGCAAATATAAGCAAAATCTCTACTTAAAAGAAGATTATGCATGTTTTGGGCTATTAGGGAAATTTAGGAGATGTTTTAGCTTAAATTTGTGTTAGTATGGTAAGATGTATGCAAATTAACCCAATTATGAACTTGCATGTTGAAATTCATGAATAAACAAACCACCGCCACTACAAGAAAATCTACTATTATTGATAGTTATGATCGATGATAAAACCAAATGTGACTATCACAAATCCTATTATCAATAGATAATTGATTGTTGAAAGATGTTATAACAAATGGTGTCATAAATATTATTTTTGACAACCAATGATTGTTAATAATAATAATGAATCATTATCAATAGTCATGATTGTCAAAAATACATTTACAAGTACTCACTTATTTATCACTTTTTATGACTAATGGTGGCCATAAAAAAATAACATGGTACTAATTCAACTAAGTTTAATTGTCAATAATAAGTGAATTTTTCTATAAAAAAAATTCTTGTCAACTTCTGCCCTCTTTTTCTTCACATACACAGATTTGTCATTTGTCTAATTTAGAAAACATTCAATTAGGAAAAAACATATTCTATATTGCATTGGCAGTTAAATGGTATGCGCACAAATATGTATTCCATAAAAGAGTAAGCTTTTTCACAATACATAAAAAAATTTTAAGACAATTTTCTATTTCCTAAATTAAATAAGTTAATAGCCTTCAATTCCCACTATAATATGCATTGCTAACTCTTTGGTGATTCAAACATCTTTAACCTACAAGGCAAAATAAAAAGGTCAAGGTCAATAACTTTCAATCAAACATTTTGCCAAACCTTAAGACAAAAAATTACATATGTGCATAAACCTCATTCTAGGAAATAGAATACATAGACAAACTTCACTAAAGAGAAACTCAAAGGCATTCATTTTTTATTCCCTTGAAATTCACAAGCCACAACTTCACTCTATTGGATGCTTGAAATTATTTTTATAAATTCATTGCATAAAATTGAAAATTGTGAAATCTCAATCTACTGACAAACCAAATAGTGTTCACTAACTAGCTGCCTAGAATAGACAAATTACAATTTGAGGGTTGTTACTAAAATTCTGATGTAAAATGTTGTAGATTCTACATCCATTGTGCCAATTAAGATAGAATAGTGAAAGGTGAAAATAAGAAAGCTCACAAAAAGCAGTTGACACTAGAACAATGTATTTCCTATAACAGTGATGGCAGCCTTAAAAAAACTAATGAGAGACAACATAGACACTTAACCAATGTAGGTGGCCATTGCTTCAAAAACTAACACTCCATATACATATGGATCCTACAACACATGAAAATTAACATTATGGGACCAATATTTAAGTAAACCGAATAAATTAGTTTAATGATAATGACACATCTAGACTTCAAGATAGATTTGGTTAAAATTCAATATCATGCAATATACGCAAATGACCTGCAACCTATACTAAAAGTTCAAGCTCAAATGAGTACGGGATTAGTTGTATGTGTCTAGTAATCTTGATACATACTACTTGCACTTTCATAATCCAAGTTATTATGCTAAATTTAGTAACTTGTGTATCTTGATATCTAAATTTAAATAACAATCTATTCACAAAGTACAACATTTAAAATATCAATCAAAAGACTAACAACCATTAATTTCTCCGACAAAATACTATGTGAATGTGGTGGCATGTAATCAAAAGATCTTGTACAACATCAATTACTATCTGAAATCTCTTTTGCCAACTTAAGCCATATGAGTTTTTATCAGGATACACAAATACATTAGAAGGTATTATATTTCTTCACATATTAATGCCACAAATATTGTAGCAAATGCAGAAAGTATATCTACAACAAGGTATGAATGTACCACAGAGATAATTTTCTCATCCATAATGCTAGTAATTTGACATAAACAAAACAAAATGGTAACAAGCTTCTTTGAATGTTTGAAAAGGAAGACATATGTTAGCGTCTGAGCCTAAGTGAACCAGCCTTTGGTCTTTTTAGTAGAGTGGTAGGGACAGAACTAGATAATTAGTTGCCTTTCAAATTCTTACAAATTTTAATTTTTTTTAACATCTATCACTTAAATGTATAAGGACTATACTCCCAACACTACAGAAATTACAAAAATTTAAAGCCTTCCAATTCTTCAAGAAACTGAGGCATTGCTCTAGTTAAGTTGTTATTTGATAAATCCCAGTGATAAAAGGGTTCTATTTAATTCTATGAAAATTCACATAATTTATGCATGCTAGATACACATTGACAAGGATAAGATAATGAAAATTTTCTAGAATGCTTACTTACAAATATTTGAGTGATGAGAGATTAGAAATGGCAATAGCAATTACCCCACTCAAGCTGCTTGAATTCATATTTCTATAAACAAATAAATTGCTCTCTTCTAAAACTTGAATTTGTTGATGAACAAATTGCCAACAACAATACCAATTCATCAAATAAGGCCCCAATAAAGCATAGCTTAAAAAATGCAAAGAGTACTTACAGTGATAGAATTCTTGGATAAAGTGAATAGCTATAGTTGCAAATTAAGCCTTCCCAAGAGAAGTTCTTTGATCTCTAGAGATTAAAGTTGTAGAGAGACATACCAAACTTAGCCTCTTCTCCCTTTGAAAATGGAGAGACACAAAACACAATAAAATCATCCTTTATCAGTTAAAGCAACATTGGTCTCAATTTCAAGTAAATTCTAATAGATTGACTGAAAAAAAAAGAAGAAATTTTGCTCTTGCATGATTCTAAAGCAGAGAGCTCCTATGAATTCCATGACTGTCATTAATGAATTAGATATAACCTTTAGAATCAATTAAAGAGTGTCAGTCCCAATTAAAATGATTAAAGAATGATTAAAGAATGTGAAAAGAGAATGGATCTTGCCCTTATCTTGTTGGAGATCAATATACACCAGTATCAAATTTGAATTTTCATGTGAGAGAATGAGAGAGATTATGCAGCAAAATATGAATCAAAGTTAAGTTACAGAAATTAGAATAGTGCAAAATAAAATGAAGAGATGAAGACCAATCTTTTAAAGTGGTTCAACTTGAATTGAATTCGCAATTCAAGCCTACTCCACTTGATCTTTCTCAACTGAAAGACCTCTCAATTAAAGAAAAAAACCTTCAGGATTGATAGGCTCCTGAAAATGCCAGTTTCACAATACAACCACAAGAGATTAATAGGTTTCTTGCTAACCTAGAAGATTTACAGTAGGCTCTTCTAAACCTATATAGATTTATAAACCCTAGAAATCTCAAACAAACAAAATAGAATTAGTAAAAGAGATGGATATACAATACCAATCGTTTGAGAAAAATTTCCCAAATAGAGCTACTCAAACTTGAAGCAG
>JANHAO010002490.1:0-28687 GCA_026873985.1 Saraca asoca
AATATAATATTGTCTTTTCAGTTATTTTTCAACATCCAAAACTAATAAAAAGTCATTTGGGGTTAACAATATCCTTTAAGGTTAATAGAAATGATGAAGGATTATCTAAAGAGGGAAAGAGAGCTTTTAGAGAGAGAAAGTGTGTGTGTGTGTGTGTGTGTGTGTGTGTGTGTGTACTTGAAGAAAAAGCTAATGCCTACATGAAGCAATCAAAAAGGCTTAAAAGGAAGAGAGAAAACTGACTTTGGGAGGGAAAATGGAAAAAGAAGAAAATTTGAGTTAACCTCCCCTTTTTGACTCATCTTTTTTTAAGCCATTTTTCCTATTTCTTCAATTTCAAGTCTACAAAAGGCTTTGCACCTTCCTATCGGACCCGTGACAAGAGCCAAGGCTAGGAGGATGAGGAAAGCCATTCAAAGGCCATGTCATGCATTATGGAGCACACATGAAAAGTAAGGGCTTGGAGATTCAAGGGTTATCTGCATTGAAGTCATGCTACCCACTTAGGCCACTTGGAGCATCCAACATGGCAGCCCCTTTGAGTGTCCACATGGCAGCAACATGGATGACTATTTCTATCATACTTGGGTGTGCAATGGGCTATTTATTGTATCACTTTGTGGGCTATTTTAACCCTATGTTTGATGCCATTTGGGAGGGTTGGATGGCCTATTTTATGGCTTGTTTAGAACCTTTGTAATGGCCTAGACTTATTTGTTTTTGGTTGATTTTGTTAGGTATTTTGGTGGGCTTGCTTGGGACTTTAATCCATCCCTTTTTTTTAGTGAGTATTAGCTAATAGGGAAGGCTTGTTTTCTCTAACCATAGATTTTGTGAACATTTATGATATTGAAGAGATTTTCTCTTGAGAGAGTGCTCTCCTAGGATTCTTGCCAGAACTTGAGACTTATCAAAGAGTTTACTCTTTGTGACATCAAATTTATCACTTGTCACTCTCTTTCTACCTATTCTAGAGCATGGCATGAATATCCTTCTTTTTCTTTCCATCTTTGTTGCTAAATTTTTTGATGAATTAAAGAAAGGTCCATAGGCATCTCCAAAGGAGATCACATCAGTTTGGTATCAGAGCTTTGGCTCTTCGAATTCAAGTAATATCTCTTCATTGTCTTCTTGTTTATGCTTCCATTTTTTGCATTTTTCTTTAGTATTCTACCTTGCTACTTGGTTGTCCATATTTGTGTGATTCCCTTGCCAAATTGCTATCCAATTGGGTGCAATTTGCTTGCTAAAAGTTTTACCCAATTATTGTGCCAATCTAATGTATCTTGTTTTGGTTTTCTGGGTTTTTCTATTACAATTTTGCAAAGAATTTTTGTGTTCTACTTATGCACACCAAGTGTTTGATCTTAGCTTTGTTTGGTTTAAATTTTTTTGTTCAATTTTTTGTCATTTCTCTTTCATTTTATTGGCTATTTGGTGAAGATTCTACTGAGATTCCATAGAATTTTACTTCTTGATTGCTTGCACTTCAAGTGTTTGATAATTTATTTAAGTTTCCTTTGCTTTGTTTTTGTGTGTCCATTGGTGTGATACAAAATTGCACTTCATTTTGGTGTTGTTTGGTGTTGTCTCATTGACTCTTTCATTTGTTTTATCATTAAGTTATGGCCCCCTGCTTTAGCTTAATTGCAATCCTACTTACCCTACAACTAGTTAAAAATTTATTACTACAATCCCTAGAAATTTTGCTACTATCCAAGCTTGATTTGATTATGTTTTGTGCGAAGAGCACCTTCCTTTTGAGTACACTCAAAGGACAAGTGTCTTAGGTCAATTATGGTTAAGTAAGTGATTTTGATTACTTAATTTGTGGTTCCAAGTGCTGAATCATTTTCTGGATAACAAATGAATTGATTGGAAGAAAGAAAAGGAAATACTAGTGGAAAAACAAAAATAAAAGAATAGAAAAAGTGTGAAATAACAAAAGCAAAAGAGAAAAGAGCAAGTGAACAAAGAAAAGAACAACAGAGAGAGAGCAAAAGAAAAAAGGGAAAGGAAAAACAAGTGTTGTCTTGAATTTTAGAAACAAAAAAAAACCTGCAACTTTGAGCTCCATTCAATCCACAATTTGAATTCATTTATAAGTTTTTTCCATTGTATTCAACTTGAATGTGTTTGGAATGCATGATCAATATTCTAGCTTAGAAGCCTAATTTGGAGTACAATTGCTTGATATTTTTCTATAATTTTGTTGAATTTCTCCAGCAACTTTCTATTTTGCCAAGAATTTTTCTTACTCGGCCAAAATTGTCTTGTTCTTGTGCTGTCCATTTCCTTTGTGCCTCATTGTTCATTCTTTATTCCTTGTGTTGACGGTGAATTTTGGTTCAATTCGAATCTAGCCAACGGAGGGGTTCTTAGAGGACCCAAGCTATTCTCTAGTCATGGGAGCGAGGAAGGGGTGTCGAATGGCAAGAAGGCGAAGAGGGAAGATGAGGAGAAATACATAGGATTTAATGTGGTTCGGCCAAATCTGGGCAGTATCGGACCCTACATTTATGGAGATATTTTTATTGTATTCAAAAAGTGTTTACAGAGCATTTGCCATAGTCTTAAGGCAGAGTTTTTGCTAGTTTCTTATATCCACTCATCTCTTTTTCTCTCTCTTTTACAATGGTTCAACCCCCCATTTATAAGAACATGAAGGGGTACAAATGGGACTATATTAACTGTATATTTGTTACATCAAATATTAAATGTATAAGACTACCTAGGGTACTAGGGACTGGCTTCTGCAGGCTTCCTTCTACAAGTGGGGCCTATTGGCCATATTTGCAGGATAGCAGTGCAAGTTCTTTGTTGGCTTTATGCTTGACTTTAGTGAGCTTTCAACTGAACAAGGTCGTGTTGCTACGGGCTTGAGCCTACTCGTCAAGAGTGTGGCTGGTGTCTGACTTCGAGCTCGTTTGTCCAATGAGCTCAGGGATTCTGCGAGCTGAGGGCCTCTATACAACGATTTGGCAAACTTGTTGCTGGGTCAGATCTAGTTTTCCTTGGGCTCTCACCAACCTTCTACTCAGTTCCAACTTCTACTAATATCACCTTGTACTTTTTGGCTCATGCCACTTTAGAATTACTTGACTGTTGTGTGATAGTAGCTACTTCATTTTTGCAAACTTCAAGATCTTGTCTCTTTAGTTCCTATATAACTTTAAGGAAAGAAGATAAAAGTGGCAAAAGGCAAGCATGTTTGTAAATTCAATAGAGGGGAAAAGCTTAATTGTGAGTGCAAATATGAGTGGAGTATTCTAAACACTTGTGAAGTGAGTGTTTTAGTGAGGTCCCTATGTTGTCTTACTTTTGTTTTGTAGAATTTTATTCTCTGAAGATGATAGAAGGTAGTGGTTCATAAACCAATGAAGTCATGTTCACCCTAAGGGCAATGCAATAACAATTTGAGAGGGTGGATATGAAACTTGATGGCCTTGGTGAAAGAATCTCAAATGTTGAAAATAGAAGGCATTCTCATGAAGGAAGAACTAGAAGAACAAGTAACCAACATAGGAGTAATGAGAGGGATTAGATAGAGGAGGGAGATAAAGAAGGGCTGTCCACTTCATTCTATGACACCAAAAGAAGTGAGAGGAAAAGAAATAAAAGCAATGTGGAAAGGAGAAATGAAAGGCCAAGAAAGGAAAGGGTGGATTCTAGCGTACATAACATTAAAATGACCATACCATCATTCCAAGGCAAGAATGACCCACAGGCTTATCTAGAGTGGGAAAAGAAAGTTGAATTGATCTTTAAATGCCACAATTACTCCAAAGAGAAGAAGGAAAAGTTAGTGGTTCTAGAGTTTATGGATCATGCCATTATTTGGTAGGATCAACTTGTCCAAAGTAGAAGAAGAAACCTTGAAAGATCTATTTCTACTTGGGATGAATTGAAGACAATCATAAGGAAAAGATTTGTCTTTTCACACTACTATAGGTAGTTGTACCAAAAAACTCCAAAGTCTCACCCAAAGATCCAAAAGTGTTGAAAAGTACCATAAAGAGATAGAGATAACCATGATAAGGGCAAATATGGAAAAGGATAGGGAGGCAACTATGGCTCGGTTCCTCTATGGCTTAAACCATGCTATTGCTAATGTGGTAGAGCTATAACACTATGTGGAATTAGAGGATATGGTACATATGGCCATGAAGGTAGAAAGATAACTTAAAAGAAGGATTTCTTCCAAGTTTGTTCATTAATCTAGCTCCTCTTGGAAGCCAAATTAGGACAAGAAACATGAGCAAAAGGATGTTAAGGCCTTCAAGAAGCCCACGACTAAAACTTCCTCAAAGGCCAAAGGAGAAACTCAAAAGGTAAAGGCAAGTTAGAAGTGCCACAAAAGTAAAGAAACATCAAGTGCTTTAAATGCTTAGGTTACGGCCACTATGCCTTTGAATACCCTAATAAAAAAGTCATGATGATGAAGGGGAATAAGGAGGTTAAATTGACTAGTGAACATGAAAAGGATGAGGAAATGATCAATTCAAATGGAGAAGAGAGCAATGAAGTAGTTGAGGTTGCGGTTAAAGGAGAAGCTCCAATAATGAGAAGAGCTTTGAATGCCCAAGCTAAAGAAGAGAGTGAAGAACAAAAGGAAAATATTTTCCATACTAGATTCCATGTGAGAGGCAAGGTATGCAATCTAATTGTTGATGGGGGGAGTTGTGCCAACGTGGCTCATACGATCAAGGTGAAAAAATTGGCTTTACCTACCTTAAACCATCCCATACCTTATAAGTTACAATTGTTGAATGAAAGTGGGAAGGAAAAGGTGACAAAACAAGTTATAGTGGCCTTCTTTATTAGGTGGTATCAAGATGAAGTCTTATGTGATGTTGTCCCTATATAAGCAGCCACTTGTTGCTTGGAAGACCTTCGTAATTTGATGGGCATGTAATCCATGATGGCTTCCTCAACCGATATAGCTTTGTGAAGGACAACAAATCCATTACTCTTGTGCCTTTCACCTCATAACAAAGTTTGGAAGATCAATTAAAAAGAGAGAAAAATAAAGAAAATATGAGTAAAGAAAAAGATAGTAAGAGTGGGAAAAATGAGTTGAAAGAAAATTCAAAACAAGAAAAAAGAAAGTAGAGTGTATTTGCCAAGGCTAGTGATGTTAGGCAAGCTCTTTATTCCAATTGGCCTATGCTAGTGCCTAAGAAGGATGGATCATGGAGAATGTGTGTTGATAGCTAACCAATCAACCAAATCACTACATAGTATAGATATCTTATCCCTAGGCTTGATGATATGTTAGATGAGTTGCATGGATCTTATGTATTCTTCAAAATTAATTTGAAGCATGGTTATCATCAAATTAGAAGAAGGTTAGGAGATGAATGGAAAATAGCTTTCAAAACTAAGCATGGGTTGTATGAATGGTTAGTCATGCCTCTTGGCTTGACAAATGCTCCTAGTACATTTATGAGATTGATAAACCATGTTTTACATACTTTTATTGGAAAATTTATGGTTGTATATTTTGATGGTATCCTTGTGTATAGCAAAAATGAACATGAACATGTTAAGCATTTGAGATGTGTGTTACAATGTTTGAAAGATGAAAAATTGTATACCAATTTTGATAAATGTCCTTTTTGCTTGAAGAAAAATTAATTTTTTAGGTTATATGGTGAGTGTCAATGGTACTGAGATAGATAAGGAAAAGTTGAAAGCCATAAGAGATTGACCAACCCCAAAACCATGAGTGAGGTGAGAAGCTTTCATGGGTTAGCTAGTTTCTATAGGCTATTTGTAAGGGATTTTAACACCATAGCCTCACCCTTGATTGAGCTTGTGAAGAAAATTATGGGATTTAAGTGGGAGAGTGAGCAAGAGAGAGCTTTTGGTTTCCTTAAAGAAAAATTGACTTCTGCCCCTTTACTTGCTCTTCCAAATTTTTCTAAAACTTTTGAAATTGAATGTGCAAGAAAGACATCCCATTACATTCTTTAGTGAAAAGCAAAATGGGGTAGTCCTCAACTACCCTACATATGACAAGGAACTCTATGCTTTGGTTCAGGCTTCGGAGACATGACAACATTACTTATGGCCAAATGAGTTTGTCATCCATATCAATCATAAGTCCTAGAAGCATTTGAAAGGGCAAGGGAAGTTAAATTGTCAGCATACAAAATGGATGGAATTTATTGAGACATTTCCCTACACCATCCAATACAAGCAAGGTAAAGAGAATGTTGTAGCCGATAGACTCTCTCACTTGTATACCCTTATATCAATTATGCATGCTAAATTGTTAGGTTTTGAACACAATAAAGAATTGCACATCAATGACCATGATTTTGCTAGCATGTTTAATGTTTGTGAGAAGGTGGCTTTTGGAAAATACTTTTGGCTTGTAGGTTCCTTTTCAAAAAAAAAAATAATAATAAGTTATGTGTGCTCAAAGGTTATTTTAGGGAATTACTTGTTAGGGAAGCTCATTAGGGGGATTAATGGGTCATTTTGGCATTCCTTAAACATTGGCTATTTTGCAAGAACATTTATTTTGGCTAGGCATGAAGCATGATGTGGAAAAACTTTATGGGAATTGCATAACTTGTAAAGAAGCTAAATCTAGAATCATGCCTCATGATCTTTATACCCCACTTCTCATTCCTACTAAATCTTGGATGGACATTTCTATGGATTTTGTGCTCAGTTTGCCTAGGTCCAACGAGGGGAAGGATTCCATTTTTGTTGTGGTTGATAGGTTCTCTAAAATGGCTCATTTCATTCCATGTAATAAAATTGATGATGTTATACATGTTGCTACTTATTCTTTAGAGAGGTAGTGAGATTGCATGGAGTGTCTAGGAGCATTGCATCAGATAGAGATGTTAAGTTCTTAAGCTACTTTTGGAAGGTTCTTTAGGGAAAATTGGCAACAAAATTATTGTTTTCAACTAGTTGTCACCCTTAAACCAATGGACAAATTGACGTAATGAATAAGACGTTAACTATTTTGTTGAGATCTATCATCCAAAAGAACTTGAAAAATTAGGAACAATGTTTACCTCATGTGGAATTTGCATATAATAGAAGTATACATTCGGCTACTCAATTTTCTCCTTTTCAAATTGTTTATGTTTTAATCCACTAACCCCCTTGGATTTATTATCATTACCAATTAAGGAATATGCTAGTCTTGATGGAAAGAGGAAAGCCGAATATGTGCAGCAACTTCATGAACAAGTGAGGAGAAACATTGAGAAAAAAATGGAACAATATGCCAACAAGCCAACAAAGGGTGCAAGAAGGTTGTTCTTCAACTAGGTGATTAGGTATGGTTGCATATGAGAAAAGAAAGGTTTTCAGCTTAAAGGAAGACCAAGCTCACCTAAGAGGCGATGGTCCATTCCAAGTGGTGACAAAGATCAATGACAATGCCTATAAATTATATCTTCCTGGTGATTACAATATTAGTGTTACCTTTAATGTTTCTAAACTTTCTCCTTTTGATGTAGGTATTGAAGATTCAAGGTTGAATCCTTTTAAAGAGGGAAGGAGTGATGAGAACTTGAGGGACCAAACTAGAGATCACCAAGAGGCTTTGCACTTTCCAATGGGACCTGTGACAAAAGCCAAGACTAGGAGGATGAGGGAAGCTATTCAAAGGCAATGCCACACATTATGGAGCACATATGAGGAGCAAAGACCATAGAGATTCAAGAGTTATTTGCATTGAAGTCATGCCACCCATTTAGGCCACTTGGAGCATCCAAGATGGCAACCACTTGGAGCGTCCATATGGCAACAACATGGTTGATTATTTTTGTCACACTTGGGCATGAAATAGGCTATTATTGTATCATTTTGTGAGTTGTTTTGACCCTATGTTTGATGCCATTTGGGAGGGCTAACTAACCTAGTTTTTTTTTGGTTAATTTTGTTTGGTATTTTGATGGGCTTGCTTGGGACTTTAATCCAACCCGTTTTTTTAGTGAGTATTAGCTAATAGGGAGGGCTTGTTTTACTTGACCATAGATTTTTTGAACATTTATGATATTGAAGAGGTTTTCTCTTGAGAGAGTGCTTTCCTAGGGTCCTTGCTAGAATTTGAGACTTATCAGAGAGTTTACTCTTTGTAACGTCAAATTTATCACTTATCACGCTCCTTCTACTTATTCTAGAGTGTTGCATGAATATCCTTCTTTTTTTTTTCATCTTTGTTACTAAATTTTTTGCTAAATTGGAGAAAGGTCTATGGACATCTCCAAAGGAGATCACATCAAAATCCCAACAACAATATAGGAAGATAATGCAGCTTGTATAGCTCAATTAAAGGAAGGTTACATTAAAGGTAAATAGACAAAACATATTTTGCCAAAGTTCCTTTTTACTCATGACCTCCAATGGAAAGGCGATATTAATGTTTAACAAATTCACTCAAGTGACAATCTAGCATATCTATTCACCAAAGCCCTTCCAATTGCCACATTTGAAAAGTTGGTACAAAAGATTGGAATGTGTCGTTTCAAGGATCAAAAAGAATGACATCATCAATGGGAGTAAAGATATGCATTGCGCTCTTTTGTCCTTCACCAAGTTTTTTTTCCCACTGAATTTTTCTTGATAAGGTTTTTAATGAGGTAGTATTCTTAATACAAAGGACATTTGAGGGGAAGTGTAATGAATTTATATAAATTCATGTACAAATATCCATTGAACTCTTTCATGTATCCATATTTATGAACTTTCCAATACACCCCTTTGTGAAATAATATTTCTTTTAATATGTGTACATGTAGTCATTACATGCAAATTCATTCCCCTATCTTTTATGTATGCCATAGTATTAGACACACTTCAAAAGGGAAATAAAATTGTCCTCTCGCTCTTTCATTGCTTCTCTTCTCTGAGTTATTCTTTTAATCATTATTCTACATTAATATAATAATATTCACAGAAATTATATACAAAAAAATGAAGGAAAACCAAATGAATGAGATGATGCCACATGCCCAGACTAGTTGCTGAAATTAGAGTGTATATTAATAGATGCCTTCTTCCTATTTGTAGCCTTGGCCTATGGGCTTTTATCGTTTGAGTGTGGAAGAGCTTACAGAACGAAGATTGGTACTGCATGGTGGTGTTCCAACATTAGAAATGATGAGTATGAATTTATTTAGCTATTGAGCACCAACAGTGGCAGACGTAGCAGACGTAGAACTTTGGATGAGTGGGGGCTAAAAAAAATTGCAGGGGATGGAAAAAAAAATTGAGGAAATTTTATATAAAAAAGTAAATAGAAAAATTTATATTTCGACCCCAAAACCTTGCACTATTTTAAAATTTGCTCCACCAAAAATAATACTTTTTATTTTAATTCCTACAGAATTTTTTCATTTTAATTCTTCCTTTCTTTTTTGGTATTATATTTAAAAGAGATTGAGTGGGGGCTTGAGCCCCACTGGGCCCTGTAAAGGGGACAAGTGGTGTTAGCCGGAGTCAGTTATTTCTGTTACAAGCCGACTCCAATCTCATGATATGAAAAGATCATATTATCTTTCCAAAGCCTTAGTCAGTGTGATTACATTATTCAAATTTTGAGTACTTACTTTCTTCACTATAATGTTCTGTTAATTTAAGTTTCAGATTCAAACCTTCTTACAAAAAGTTTCATTCGATCGTTAAAGATTTGAATGTTCATGAAAAAGAGAGAGAGAGAGAGAGAGAGAAGTTCATATGAAATCTTTTTCCTAATTTCTTGTAATTTGTTCACAGAAAAGTGGGGTAGGTCCCTTCTGTGCTGCCTTCTTATGAAAGTCAAAATATCAACTTTCTCTTCGCCAAACTTTAACGTTGTTCTTTCCAATATATCTGCTGTTCACCAAAAGTTTTCTTTCTTTAGATGATATGATAAAACCAGTAACTTGTGGGGTAAAAGATAATAATGCCTATAATAATTATTATGCAAATGAACGTTTTAGATCAAAATATGCATTTTAATAAAAGTTATGTGACTGAATGTTTGCTTGAGCTATCAACAATTCTTTATTCATGTTTGGGGAATTTCAGATTCCAATTTCATACCAGAAATAGGAAACCCGTAATTTTTTTATTTATAACTTCCTATGGTTTTTTTTTTTTTTATCTTGGCTTTTGATTTTTCCTCTCTTATATTTGCAACCATTTAACAAGTAATGACATTAATTTTAAATATACCACTTAGTATATCTCCACTTTCTGAGTGTGCTTTCATTTTCATTCTTATTAGTGGGAGAAACAAAGTCTAATCATATGCACATCTTACTTACCCTTGTAACAGGCAAGTGACAAAAACCACTGTTGCATCAAAGTTAAGTATTATCATTTTAATTATTTATAGTGGTATGTCTGCCTGCACTATCTACCTCAAAAATTGTTCTCAACAAGTATTATGTACAGCAGCATAAAAGGAATCATAGGAACCTCCCAGTATATCTTAGAAATCAAGGTTGAAGAAAAAAAAAAGACAAGAGAATTGGTTTATATGGGAGATAAAAAAAAATTTAAAAAAAAAAGAAAGAAAGAAAGAAATGCCCTTACATGTGTGGTATACACCTCACCAAGTGTGATATTTCATTTTCTTTAAAATTCTCTAGATTATGATTTCTTTTGTTATCTCTTTGTTAGATATATTAAAACAATGTGAAAAGATGCTCTATGATTAAACATTTTCAATTTACTATTTTATATCCAAGTCAAAATCTTGGTGGCATTTTGCCAAGTTTTCTTTACCAAACCTAGTGTATTATAATTAGATTATGACACAAATTGCACCATAAAAACTATTCTTTTCCATGATTCCATCCCTTTTGCCCCATCTTTTTCCCTTCACTAACATAATTAACAAGATAGTGGACATTTATCTAACATTTTTTTTATTGAGTAGTGTTATTCTCAAATTAATCTTTCACAATTATTTTTATAATTATACATATGATATTATTTATGTTAAATTGATTTTATCTTATTTTTGTAAAAGATAAAGTTTGTTATGTATACAATCACGAGACAAGTTGTAAATAAAATTTTAGTGAAACTATCATTGATGCGCACACATACCATCAATGTTTGTTTAGTGACATTTTGTAATTACTTTATTATGAAAGTCATAGGTTTTAAGGAAGAGGTTCTCAATTTATAATAATAATCCATCAAAGGATAGAAATTCTTTTCTTTAGAAAACTAGCATCGTAGTAGAATTACAGTGATAAACTTGTTCTGGAAGAAATAGTTATAATCACTACAAGAAAATAGTATATTATCCATTGGAATGGTTATGGATAAAAGTAATTATAAATGTAAAAAAATATACATATCTACACTTTATTGATTATAGTTAAGTGTGAAAAAAAAAGTGTTATAAATGTTATATTTGATGACCCATGGCCATCACAAATAATCCAAACCAATTATTGACACTCATTAATCATTACAAATGTCTTATACATGGAGGACTATCCATTAATCTTCTCTTTATAAGTGACAGCTTTTCGATCGTCGAAATTTATTTCAACGATATTTTTTATTCTATTTGATCCTGATAATTTTTGTACTAAAAAATATTGCTTCCAAATTTTTGCACCAAAGCAATAAATAATTAATCCATTATGTAAATATAGATGGCCTTAAACTATAAATTTTGACAAAAATAATATTACTAATGTTAACGTCAGAATTTGGTTCACGAGGGGAGTTCCAGATTCTGGCCAATGGGAGTGAATTCTCGGACCCAATGCTACTTCCCGAAGCGTAAGAGAGATGAAAGGGCAAGGGAGAGGAAGAAGAAGAAGGTGGCGCTATGCTTTTAACGTGATTCTGCTAAATCCGGGCGATACTGGACCCTATATTCACGGTGGAGCTTTCATTAATATTTGAGAAGAGATTTTTACAGAATTTTGGCATACAAGTTTTTGGCCTCTCCCCCTCTTCTAACAATATATTCCTATTTATAGAGGAAGGAAGGGTTACATATATTAATTACAAGCTACAGTTGTGTTACATTAAAAAATAAATAGAAAAGACAGACAGACTCTTGCAATTCGGCTGCTGCAAGCTTCTGTCTGCGGGGTGGGCCCCTCTTGTCAGCTATAGACTAGCATTTGTACATGTTTTCCATTGGGTATCGCTTTATCGTGCGAGATGCCTGTCATCCCGAGCTAGGGCTCCTAGCTCAGGGACGCTGTGGAAAATCGTTGTAGCGAGCTCGGTGTCGCTGTAAAGGAAGAGCGAGCTCGGGTAAGGTAGTCAACTGCTTAGCGAGCTGGTCTTGTGACGACCTCGCTGTGTCGCTTTGTGGCGATAAGCGAGATGGAGCTTGCTGGGCATCCTTAGCGAGCTAGGTGACTTAGCCTCTATTGGGCTCGAGTTTGTCTCATTCTCTTAAGACCATTTTTTTTCCATAACATAAGCCCCCCAACTCTCGGTTTGCTTTACGGACCGGGAGTTACAAGTTTTTTGAGGCTTTGTTCATATCTCTAGTCAAAGTCCTTGCTTGACCAGATTGTCATTTCATATGTCTTTTCATTTCTGCTAGGCCATGCTTTTTTCTGTTTGCCATTTTTGGCCGTTGGCGTGGCACTACTGCTTGTTTTGGGCCATTACATGAAGATCAGCCAGATGTCTTCTAGATCATTCGGTGGACCAAGTTGGTCTTTTTATACCCTGAGGGACTTCTTCTTTTGCCTCAAAGAAGTTTGATGGAAGAGGCTGATGAACCCCCTGCGTTTTCGGTGTCTTGGCTTCCGGTGAAGCTTGTTAAGACATGGATGGCCTGTTGCAAAGTGTTTAAAGACATGAATAGCCTGTTGCACATAGCTTCGCTGCAGGAGCCGTCTGGCGGGCTCCTGGGGAGTCTTGTGCTGATCTTGGACTATGTTCCCCGGCTCCATTCATAGAATCCAGCATGGCTATTGGGACTCTTGGTGCCCTTTTGAGTTGTGCTAGGTTTGTTCCAAAAGGGATCGCTAGCTGAGTATGGAAAGACTACAGGAGTAAAGTTGCTGGTCTTCTTGCTGGTGGGAGTTTGCCTCTTGATTTAGTTGGCTCATCACTTTCTAGCTAGAATGGTAGTATTAGGCTTTTAAGCTTTAGCTTTTGTTTTTGCATTTCTTCTTCATCTGATGTAATTCTATGTAGCTTCTGAAAGTTGTATTGGATGCTTCGTGCATCGCTGCTTGTATATTTCTAATGATTAATGAAATGTTTCTTTGGCTAATTGACTGTGCTTTTTGACTTTCTATTTTCCATTTAGTTGCCTTTGACAAGTGGGGATCAGGTCGCATGCGAGCTTCGACTAATGAGGGCTCGTTACAAGAGCTGCGATTTCCTAGCCGTATGTTGGCTGTGGATATCCGTGTCACATGAGAGCTACAATAAGCTTATTTTGGTGTCCTTGCCATATGGCAAGCTGGTCGTCCATTATTTAGTTTGAATATGATGTCGAGGTAGGCTCTCGGGCCATCTCACTCCCGGTCATGAGGTAGGCTCTAGGGTCGTCGCACCCTCAAACAGGTTTTGTTTTTGTTTGTGCTATCACGAGATAGGCTCTGGGCCATCTCACCCTCAGATGTGAGGTAGGCTCAAGGTCGTCTCACCCTCGAATGTGAGGTAGGCTCTGGGCCATCTCACCATCGGATAGGTTTTGCAGTAATGAGACGATAGCTCGTCGTATAGTGAGGTCACACATTTGTACCATAGCAAGCTTGTTGCTCAATGGTCCGGCACTTTGTACTTTTGGTCGTAGTTTGAGGGAAAAAATTTGCTCTGGATGTATCGACGGGGTAGGCCTCATGCTGTCTCACCCCCGGATGAATCCTTGCAATAGTCGAGTGAAAATTTGTTATCTGGATGATGCTTTTTGGCCAATTAACAGCTTACATCAATTCAGCATTAGATGATTCATACAACTCATTGTCATCAGTCTAAAAAAATGGTACAGGATTAGAATATGGTCCTGATGGAGGGCTCAAGTTCTTGGGTAGCGATTCGCTGAGCTTGTTGAGCTCGCTACTTCGATGGTCTTACCACGTAATCCTGTAATCGACCTCTTCTGATGAGGTCCTCAATGGCATCTTTTAGTGCCTGACATTCTGAGGTGGTGTGTCCAGTCTCGTTGTGATAAGCGTAGAATCTACTTGAATCTCTGGACTTGGTGGAGGCTCTCATTGGTCTGGGCCTTTCAAAGTCCTCACTATGCTTTTTCGCAACAAAAATTTTGTCCTGTGTGTCTAATAGGACGTTGTAGCTTTCAAAGCAAACTCTGGGTCACTGAGGCTTCACCTTCTTCGCGATTGGGGGCTAGGGTTGTGATTATGACTCTCTTCACTCCTCTTTTGGCTTGTAGTGGGACCACTAGCGTTTGCTTTCTGCTTGGATTTCTCCGTTTCGAAGGTTTCTTCCCATCTTATTTGTTTGGTAGCTTGCTCATAGAATTCAGTGAGGTCTCGAGCTGGGGACTTGTAGAAGCTTCTGTATAGCTTTCCATCTTTACGAAGTCCTACCAAGATGGCTATTAGGAGGCTTTCCTCCGAAGGATTTTCTACGGAGTTGGCTTCGTGCCTGAATCAGGTTATATAATCTTTCAGCGATTCGCCCTTGTGCTGGAAGATTATTGCAATATGACAAGGAGGTGCGAGCTGCCTTTTCAGGGCTCGATATTGGTCAATGAATTTCCTTTAGCATTCTTCCTAGTAGCTGATGCTACAAGCTAGAAGGTGTCTGAGCCATGCCCAAGGTACTCCTCCTATTGTGGCTAGAAAGACACGGCATTTCACCAGGGGGTTAGTTGTCTGAAGATCCATCTGGATATTAAATGCATCCAAGTGGTCGCTCGGATCACTATTCCTATCATATAGCGGGATCGTGGGCACTTTGAGTTTCTGTGGGAGAGGCTGCGTCTCAATCTCCACAGAAAATGGTGAACTTTCCTCGTAGCGAGGTTAGTTGTTTTAAGGCCGTGGGCATTCTTCTAGTCGTTTAAGCCTTAGGGGGATTTCCTTCATCATCTGCTTTTGTGTTTCAGGCTGAGGGATAGAGCTTCCTGCTCATTGCGAGCCCCCCAGTTGTTGACTATCACGATCTTCATGAGTTTCCCTTTGAGCCTCTTTGTGAAGCTGCTGGAGCTGTGTCATGATTTCTTCTTGTCTTTGTGCGCTCTGAGCTTGAGCCTGCACTAATGCTTTGACAGTTTCGGCCATCTCTTTTACCATATTTTTGAGCATTGGTTGGGGTTGGCCGGGCATTTGAGCCTCTTGAGTTTTAGGGGCAACAATGGAATGCTAGTGAGCCCCTACAATGGGAGTGCCCGCTGGTTGGAAGGCTGGAGTGGTTGAATTCTGAGTGGTTCTTCCTCTTGCCATTGTTAAGCTACAATGGACACTTCGGAGAGCAGATGGATCCCCACAGACGGCGCCAAAAATATTAACGTCAAAATTTGGTTCACGAGGAGAGTTCCAGATTCCGACCAACGGGAGTGAATTCTCAGACCCAATGCTACTTCCAGAAGCGTAAGAGAGATGAAAGGGAGAGGAAGAAGAAGAAGATGGCATTGTGTTTTTAACGTGGTTTGGCTAAATCCGGATGGTACCAGACCCTACGTCCACGACGAAGCTTTTATTAATATTTGAGAAGAGATTTTTACAGAGTTTTGGCGTACAAGTTTTTGGCCTCCCCTCCTCTTCTAACAATGTATTCCTATTTATAGAGGAAGGAAGGATTACATACATTAATTACAAGTTATAGTTGTATTACATCAAGAAATAAATGGAAAAGATAGACAGACTCTTGCAATTCAGCTACTGCAGGCTTCTGTCTGCAGGGCGGGCCCCTCTTGTCGGCTGTGGACTAGCATTTGTACGTGTCTACCACTCGGTATCGCTTTACCGTGCGAGATGCCTATCATCCCGAGCTGGGGCTCCTAGCTCGGGGTCGTTGTGGAAGATCGCTATAGTGAGCTCGGTGTTACTATAGCGGAAGACGGAGCTCGAGCAGGATAGTTGACTACTTGGCGAGCTGGTCTTGTGACGACCTCTCTGTGTCGCTTTGTGGCAATAAGCGAGATGGAGCTCGCTGGGCGTCCTTAACAAGCTGGGTGACTTAGCCTCTGCCGGACTCGAGTTTGTCTCATTCTCTTAAGACTGATTTTTGCCCATAACAACTAATAAAATTTAAAATATTATAACCTAATTTTTGGCCCTACAATGCTCAGGTGTAAGTAATAATGATATAACGATCATTTATATGATGTTATAATTATTTATTATAACATTATATAATTAATAAAAACTTTAATTTAAATTTAACACGTAGTAGAAACTGTAACAATTTCAATAATTTCGTCAAACAAAAAACAATAACATAAAAATTCTCATCTATACAATAAATTTATCTAATATGTCACAACCTACAATTAAGTGTGAGGCAAAATGTACACAAGCATGAATTATGTCTAATAAAAAACTAGCAAAATGTACATAAGTGAAGACAAAACCATGTGATTAGTAAAACAATCATCTTAATGATAATCAGTTTTCACCTCTAATTGATAAGTCATAATATAAAAATATTTATAGTTCTAATTATTTGAGCTCAAAAGATTTACAGGATGCACTCAGGTGATGCTTTTCGCCAGAAAACAAGCTTGAAGCTTGTACAAGCCACATCCCATAAGAAAGTGTTCCATTAATATTAATATAGCATGATGTTGCATTTTTGTTACCATCATTTAAATCTACCTAATTTCTATGCACTCAATCATTACTTAGATGGAATGGAAGTATTTTACACACCTCAACTCAGCTATTGAATCACCTATGTAACTTCGATGTCATGTAAGGGGCCCTGCAGTGAAATGGAAATGTGTCCCCAACAAAAAATAAGTGATCTGCACTGTAATTTTCTCAATCTTTCACTTATGCTAGATACCAATAAAAAGTTAATTACAAAATAATTTGGATTGGCATTTTGTGTAGGGAAGAGAGAAGTAATTTGAAGTGGAATCTTACCCATTAATTACTTTTAGGATTTGCCAAACATTCAAGCTCTGCCTCTTATTCAATGACTGTCAGAAATTTGAAAATAGAAATTAGACAAGTGCTCAACTTCAAACTAAAATGTGAATTATAACCTAGTTACAAAAATAAATACAAAATAAAAAGAACACAAAGTAAATTCGACTAACTTTTGGGAATGCTTGAATTGAATCTTACTCTGAAAATTTAAGATTTAAATGACTCCAACACAGATCATGTGAACAATAAGAGCAATGATTACAAAATATTTGACATCACTTCTTAGGAAGGCCAAATCAATGAATTGCGAAATGCAATTTGTTGAGAAAACTAAAACAATAGCTACCAACAGAATCCAGTTTAGTTGAATTGACTTCAAATATATAGGCCTCAAGTTAAGAGGTTAGCAGGCAAGGAAGCATCTATCTTTAGTTGGCCATGCCAATCACAAAGCAATACCTCACATCAGATTTGGCAAGCCTTTCCCTGGCTGTGTTGATTTGGTCCATCTTTATTACCTCTATGTATTTAGTTGTATTGTGTTTTCTCCAAAAAGTCTAACATCTCTTGTGTCTCTTTAATCTCTCCAAAGCCACTTCCTTCCACAAACTTCTGTCCTGCAGCCATATGCACCATATGTTATCATTAATCAAGCCATGGAGAACAATTATTTGAATTTTCAGCATGAAGCTTAAAAAAGTGAACGACCGAGTACTTAAAACTTGACTTGGATTAGTCATTATTTCCTCCTTGTTCAATAAGGAAAAAATGACCCATACAATAAATCATGCTAATTCAACTCCAAAATAGAAATGTGAGTTAGATTATTGAGTTAACCAGAGAGACGTTCCTTATAGAAATACGAATTAGTCAAATTTTTTCTCTTCCTCTCATCCAAAATTACATTGCTCAAAGCACTCATTTGCATCCAATGAAGACACAAATTTCAGATAAAACACTAAATGTAACAAATAGAGTATGAAATTACATGCAAAAAGATCGATCATTAATTTCTAAAATCAAAATCAATACTAGTGAGAAAAAGAGGACGACACCTAAGAACAGAATCTATGTAATCTACCTTTGAAAACAAAGCTAGAATTGGAAACTTTCCTGGAACTGCAAAGCAAAACAATAAATTACAACCATCTCATGTCTGATAATGAAGAAGAATATATGAAAAACTGAAAAAATAAATAACTAATTGACATGATCTATTACATCATATTTTAAAATATCATATCTGATCAAATAAATTAATAATAATAATAATAATAATAACTACTTAACCTGTCACAAATTAAGAATCTATTATAGCAAAAGTTCCTTAAACAAGTTCACTCCTCACAAATCCTAGTAGAGAAAAAGGGGAGAAACTGAACTGAAATCTCAATAAGACAACTAAAGCTCTTATTAGGATGTGAATAGGGACCTAGTTTGTTAAAATCTTGCTAAGCCTATTGACCCATCATCGTAGACCCAATTATAAGGGTCACACTACTAAAATCCACTAATAATCTAGATGTCATTGTAGGCTCAATAGTTTAATCACTTTTAATTGACCCAATATAATTGGTTATCATGACATTCATTTAATCCAATAACATATAATTAATTAAACTATGGTAGTACATATAGTAAATTCTAACAATCTCCCACTTAGATAACATAATTTAACAAATAACAAATTGGATTATAATATGTGGCCATAACAACGAATGTCAACAAAAACAACTATGACACCCTTACAACCATAAGTCAAGCATAAGTATTTAATAATGCAAATCATCATATTCGATAGGATGTTAATGTCATACATGTCCTGAATACTTATGTTCCAACGACTGAAACATAATGTGGAATGTGTGAGAAACCAAACATATATATTATTATATGTGTTATCCGGACCAGAGAGATGGGCTAGCAAAGGCTGGGCAACAGGCCAAGTCCAAATGAGAAAAGATCCAAGCTCGGTTAGTCACTATCTGCATAAGCAATGGAACAACGCAGAGTCCCAACTCGCTAAGAGACAGGGCCTGGCTCGCATAGCTGACAGCTCACTCTACGAGCTCGCACTACCAAGGGCGAGCTCGTAGGGATCATCTTCGCTAACTGAAGGCCAGCAATGACTGAGGGTTCCAGCTCATGAGCATCGCACCTCACCCAACTGAGCCATGAAACAGTGACCCTTTTAGACTCTGTTCATGAGACCAATCTGCAGGAAGTAGTATGTGGGCCCACTTGCAGAAAGCAAACATTAGAAGTCAACCGGCAATCTGCAAAGGACATTTTGCTGTAGTTTAGGCTGTCTTGTACATTTATTTTAATGTAATAGAAATACAAACTAGGTAATTACCATTGTAACCTCCCCAGCCTCTATAAATAGGAGAGGGAGACCATTGTGAAAAAAAATAGCTAAAATAGCTATACTAAAACTCCATAGAAATTTCTTCAGTTCAATACACTACTATAGACGTAGGGATCGGTACTGCCCAATTTTGGCCAAACCACGTTAAAATCCCTCTGTGTATTTGTTGCTCTTCCTCTTATTTCTCTTGATTCTTTGTTTGCAACAATCGGAAAGCATTTTGAGTCTATAAGAACTCTTCTAGTTGATTGGATTCTGGTAGAACCAAAATCCATCGTTAACATTTTGGCACCATCTGTGGGGACTTATCTACTCCCTGGTTAATATCTTATATTCTAATTGATATCTTGTATAGTTGCAATGGTAAGAGGAAGAGCCACCAGGGCTTCGAATGTATTGATTGACCGCCCAGAAGGTCATGTATCTATGTCAGACTCCTCCACAGCTCCTGTCACTAGTTTTGCAGGTGAATTGCCTCCAGCCAGCTCTTTTCCACCTATTGCTATTGCCAACAGCCACGATGGAGTGCAAACCTAGCTTCAACATCAAGAAAGATTGGAAAACATGATGGGAGAGTTGACTAAAGCAGTCACCGTGCTAGCACAAGCGCAAGCTCAGGGTTTGCAAAGGGGAATAAGGCCGCTACACCTGAAAGTGTTCCCCAGCAGCAACAAGTTAGATGTTCGAGCAAAGCCAATGATTCTTCAGGTCACTACTCATAACAACAAACTCCAGGTCGCTATTCTCATAACCAGGAAAGTCAAAGGGATAAGCAATCCTCTAGCCAACGATCTAGGGCACGGGACCTATTGTTGGAGGAATTATAACAAAAAATGAACCAGTAGGAAGAACATTTTCGAGCTGCCAATAATTGAGCTTGCTATGAGAACAAGTCATCATTTTCCATGGAGATCGAGACTCAGCCCCTTCCTCTCAAGCTCAAAGTCCATGTGATTCCTTTATACAATGGGGACACTAATCCTTATGACCATCTAGATGCATTCAATGTTTAGATGGATTTGCAAATGGTTGATCCACTGGTTAAATGCCAAGTTTTCCTAACTACACAAGGAGGTGTACCTCAGGCATAGTTTAGAAGTCTTCCTGCTCGCTCAATATGCAGGGAAGAGTGTCAATAGAAGTTCATTAGCCAGTACCGAGAGTTAAAGAGCCAACTCATGCCCCCTTGCCACCTCATGATGCAAAGAAGTCCAACAAGCCTAAGGGCAAACAACCTCAGCCCCCAGGTCGCCATGAGCATTACAGCATCCTATCCGATTCCCAGGATAGGATATACATGACAGAGAGAGATCGAGAAGATTTCAAAAAACATGTACCCTCCAAAATTCCCTACAGGCAGAGGAACCAAGAAGAATTCTATGCTTATCATGACAAAATCGGCCACGACACTTCTAGTTGTTGGGCCCTTAGAGACGCGATCGAGGAACTAATTAAGAGAGGCCACCTAAGAGAGTATGTGGTGCGATTGCGAGGCAATGACTTCAGCATCCCCAATGAGATCTTGATCACAAGCCAGGGAGCTCAGTTAGAATTATACATTGATGTATTATTATAATTTAGAAGCTAATGGTAGAGCTTCCCCCTTTGTATCTGTTGAAAGAAACTTTGTTTGCTGATTGGCCTGCTTTATGGTAATCTCTTCATTACATGCATCTGACTTATTCTCCACTACGAAGTATGCATAATTTTTTGAGCTCATAAGCAGTGAATTCTCTTAAGCATCATGCACAGACACATTGCCAACTATGACCTCTAGTCCAATTAAGGTGTGGAGATGCTCAAAATAAACTCATTGCCAACTGTGACCTCTGGTCCAGTTGAGACGTGAAGATGCTCAAAATAAACTCGTTTGCTAATTGTGACCTTCAATCCAGTTGAGGCATGGAGACACTCAAAATAAAATCATTCCATGAGCAACTAAGTTGCTGAGGCATAACTTGCAAATTGTAGCTTTCATGCGACCAAATGTTTGCAGCTTTCATACAACTAAATGCTTCCAGCTCTCATGCAACCTAATGCTCATAACTCTTATGTGACCTAATGCTCGTAGCTCTCATGCGATTTAATGATTCACGGCTTTCACGCAAGGTATCGCTCGTAACTCACATGCAATGCATTGTTTGCAGATTTCATACTATTTCCCGTAGGACACAACTATCATGCGACTTGCCAGGATGGCTCTCCCACTATAATTTAAGGGACTCGAGGCTCTCATATTCATTATTTATTAGAAATTATGACTAATTGGCTAATTAAGTATCTCATTTTACTATAATTTATAGAGGTTCACATTATCATTTGTGATATACAGAACATTTAGACACAATACAATATGCAAGAATCATAAAGAAAGGTTCTTTTATTAAAACAGCCTCAACGAGGTAAATGTACAAGATTTAAAGTATGAATTAAAGCAAGCCAAAGGTTGACGAGAATAAAAAAAAGGTCAACTACTAGGAGACTAATTCCTGGGGGACTAAATGGCATATTGAATCCCTAACTTTCTTCTTGCAGTCGCCCTCCTCAGCAGAAAGCTCCTCCTCAACCTCACCCCTAGCACTGAGAACTCCAAAGAGGTGCGCCGAAGTGGCTAAGAAGGAAGAACCCCATGGCATTACCATGAGGAAATAATCCAAGATCTACAAAAGATCTTTCCTCATTCCTAAAGAAGGAGAATTTCCTTAAAAGAATTCCTATGCAGCAGACCATGCACATCTCTTCGAAAAATTAGACCACTGGAGGCATAAGGGGCTTGTCTGAGGCCCCCATCAGTTCACTCACTGGCCAAAGGAAGAAGAACTTCCCATGCTTTAAATAATGGACCAATCTAGTCTTGTTAAGGAGTCTAGTAGAAATCCCAACTACTTTCATTAAATGCCTCGAAAGAAAGCAAGGCTAACTCATCAACAGGTATAAGGCATGTATAGCTAGAGGTATGACCTAGATCAAATGAAGTGATAGGCTGACCGAAGACTTTGACTGCATGGTAATCCGTAAAAAAGGCCTTTGCCAATGAAACTATTCAATTTCCAGCCCACAAAGTGAGCTGAAAGTTGGGAGGCCTATGTTATATGGATTATCCAAACTAGCGAGATGGGCTAGCAAAGGCCGGGCAACAGGCCAAGTCTAGATAAGAAAAGAGCCAAGCTCGACTAGTCACTATCTGTGTAAGCAACAGAACGAGGCAGAGTCCCAACTCACTAAGAGATAGGACTCAGCTGGCATAGCCGGTAGCTTGCTATATGAGCTCGCATTACCAAGGGCGAGCTTGTAGGGATTGTCTTCACTAACCGAAGGCTAGCAACAACTGAGGGATCCAACTCGTGAGCATTGCACCTCGCCCAGCTGAGCCATGAAATAGCGACCCTTTTAGACTCTGTTCATGAGACCAATCTGCAAGAAGCAGCATGTCAGGCCCACTTGCAGAAAGCAAACATCAGAAGTTAGCCAGTAGTCTACAAAAGACATTTTGCAGTAGTTTAGGCTATCTTGTATATTTATTTTGATGTAACAGAAATACAAATTGGGTAATTACCATTGTAACCTCCCCAATCTCTATAAATAGGAGGAAGAAGACCATTGTGAAAAAAAAAAAGCTAAAATAGCTATACTGAAACTGTAGAAATTCTTTCAGATTAATACACTATCGTGGACGTAGGGGCTGGTACTGCCTGATTTTGGTCGAACCACATTAAAAGCCCTCTATGTATTTGTTGCTCTTCCTCTTATTTCTCTTGATTCTTCATTTGCAACAATCAGAAAGCAGTTTGTGTTTGTAAGAACTCTTCTGGTTGGCTGGATTCTGGTAGATCCAAAATCCATCATCAACATATATCAAAATGTTATGATATGTACATCTTTACAAAATAGTCCATGCAACCACCCAAGGTGCCTAAATGAGAATAAATCTCAGCATAATAATAAGGCAAAGTCTAAATGTCTCCATCACTCTGTCATAGAACAAATGTGCACAATCAATAATAATAAATATAGAAAACATATGACAATATCATTAATATTATCTATATCTCAAAATAATAATAAGATAAATTCAATGCTTTTAACAAAATACAAAAAAAGATTTCTCTAACTCAGAGCATCAAAAGACTTAGCTAATCCATTATTGTTAACATGATCACAATACATTTGCATCGCTAATCCTTTGATTAGTGGATCCACGAGTCTAAAATCCATGGAAACATGCTCAATGTCAGTTCGATGCTCATGTATCTTTGCTCTGACAAATTGATAATTCACATCAAAGTGCTTTGTATGAGCATTACTTTTATTGTTGTAAGAGAAGCATATGGTAACAACATTGTTGCAATATATGGTTAAGAGCCTCAAAATGCTTTTAACAATATTAAAATTATATATGAATTTCCTTGACCATACAACTTCATGAGTAACTTCATAACACATGACATACTTTGCTTCTATAGTAGAGATTGCTATAATTGACTGCTTAACACTTTTCTACAAAAAACGCTCCTCCTAGCATCATAAAGATGTATCCAGACGTTGATTTCTTTTCATTTGGACAACCAACAATTAGAGTCTGAGTAACATGTGACAATAAGATCATCAAATCTCCTGTAAGTCAGCATGTAGTTCTTTGTACCTTGTAGGTACCTTATAAATTTCTTTGCAGTGTTCTAATGTCTCTAACCAAGATCACTCAAGTATCTCCTTAGTACACCATCTGCAAATGCTATATCAAGATGTGTACATACCTGAGCATACATCAAGCTATCTACAATAGAAACATATGGGACCATCTTCATTCTATATTTCCCTTTATCATTTTGAGGACACTGAGCTTTAGAAAAAATCTCACCCTTTTGAATAGGTGTAGAACAATGAGAGCACGCATCCATATTGAACCTCTTGAGCATTTTCTCTATATATGATTTATGAGACAAGCCAAGAAAACTTCAAGATCTATCATGATAGATTTGTATGCACAATACAAATGAGGCATCACTAAGATCCTTTATGTTAAAATGTTGTGACAACTTTTGCTTTGTCTCATTCAACAGGTTCATATTATTATTAGCAAGGAGAATATCATCAACATATAACACAAGGATCACATAGCTACCCCACACTCATCAAGTAATAGATATATTGATCCGATATATTTTCTTTGAAATTAAGAAGTTCACTATCTCATCAAATTTGAGATACCACTATCTAGACGCTTCTTTTAAGCATATACGGAATTCTTCCACTTACACATTAAGTGTTCTTTACCCTTTTCTTGGAAGCCATCTGGTTGTTTCATATAAATAGCAAAGCACCATTCAAGAAAGTTGTTTTAACATCTATCTAGTGGAGCTCTAGATCAAAATGTGCCACCAGCATCATAACAACTCAAAATGAGCTTTAGTTGAAACTAGTAAAAAGGTTTCTTTATAGTCTATGCCTTCCCTCTAAGTATAGCCCTTTGCTACCAATTTGGCTTTATACCTCTAAATTTCACCTTAAGCATTCCATTTGGTCTTAAAAACCCATTTGCATTCAACTGATTTGCAACTAGCAAGCAATTCCAACAAATCCCATGCAGTATTTTTGTACATTGAAGCCAATTCATCTTCCATAGTATTCATCCATTCTAAAGAGTTCACAATAGAAATCACTTCTAAAAAGTTCATAAGATCTGAGTTATCATTAACACTAAACACATGTTCTAGGAAATATATCATGCAGTTATTTCAAATTACTTGCCAACGTACCCTTTGAGATCTCTTCAAAGGAATATCTTCAATTACAACATCTGGTTCTCTATACTCTCTCACTAGTTGCATCGGATCATCTTATAGAATTACCAAAAATGTTCCAATTGATAGAGCCACTAGTAAGATAGCACTTTGCTCTACGTTCATTGGAAGGACAACATTATGTTCTTCTCTAAAAGAAGTAACACAATGTGTTTTACTCCTATTCTTTAATTCATCCTTAACATAAATAGCATGATCTGAGTCAATAACTCTTGTAGAATGAGTTGGACAAAAAAACCTACTACCTTTAGAGTCACTACAATAACTAATGAAGTATCCACTTATGGTCTTTAAATCAAGTTTCTTAGTAAATAGACTATATGGCCTTACCCTGGCTTTACAACTCCAAACATGGAAATGCTTTAAACTAGGTTTTTTCTCATACTTTGGCTCATATGGAGTTTTAGGCATAGATTTGCTGGGAACTTAATTCAAGACCTAAGCAGCAATCTTCAAAGTGTCACCCCATAAAAATCTTGGCAAAAAAGAATAGGCGAACATACATCTTACCATATCTATGAGCATTTGGTTTCTTCGTTCTACAATACCATTTTGCTCAGGTGTACCAAGCATAACGTAACCGCCTTCTATTCCACACTTCTGTAGATATTTAGGCAAAAGGACCAAGGTTTCTACTTGTCTCATCATATCTACCATAATATTCACTACCTCTATATGAATTAGCACACTTAATCCACTTACCTAGCTTGAGTTCAATTCTAGCCATGAATTTCTTACAGACATCTAATGATTCAGACTTCTCTGTGAGAAGTTGTACCCATCCAAATCTTGAATGGTCATTCCTTTGTCGAGATATATAGCTCAAACGCCTATGTCATACTATTAAGGATTTCTCATCTATTTTACCCCTTTTCTTTCCAAAAATTATGTTTATGAAATTTGCAAAATCAGGGTCTAAATCAAGTTTATATAAGCCATTGCATAAAGAAGCGATGGCAACAGTAGTAGAATCATAAAGTAAACTAAAATCCTCATTTCCAAAATAACAAGAATATCCTTTTTGGTCTAATACAACAACTGAAATCAAGTTCCTTCTTATAAAAGGTACATAAATAGCATCTTTTAATTCTAAAACATGTGTAGTAGATAAAAATAAAGAAACAACTCTTATGCACTTAACTTACACTCTATCTCCATTCCTCAATCTAACCACTAGTTCTCTATCACTTGGTTTCCTCGAATTTCTCAACATCTATAAAGAATTTGTTATATGAATGGTTACATTAGTATCCAACCACCAAGTATTTGATGGAACATCAATGGTATTGGATTCAAAACATACTAGAGCTAGAAGATTACTTTTCTTTTTCTTCTCAAGCAACTTCTTGAATTTAAAGCAGTCAGCTCTTTTGTGCCCATACTTCTTGTAAAACTTATAAGATCCCTTGAACAAGGACTTTTTGGGTTTGTAACATTGCTCATGCATCTCATTCTTCTTCCTTTCATAATTTTTCTTCATCTTATTATCTTTTTAAAGTGGTTTATTTCCTTGTCCATAACCTAAACAATAAGAAAAATGGTTGACAACTTGAATCTTCCCTTTCGTCATATCTTCCTTAAGTTGAGTAACAATGGATACCATCTCATTGATAGTTCATTGACCCTTTTAGGTATTGTAAGAGGTTTTCAGAACATCGAACTGAGATGGGAGAGATTCTAAAGATTGCCAGATTAGAAAGCTATCTGCCAAGTCAACATTCATCTATTTCAGCCATTTGTAATAATGCACTAGCTTCATGATGTGCTCTAAAACTCCACTAACTCAATCATAAGTAGTCTTCTCAAGCAAAGAAAGTTATTAAACTCTGCCTGATGGTCTTATCCATAATGTATTTCATCACCATCAAGTAAACCTTGTTTGAATATGTCCATCTTTCTTGTAGGGCCCTTTGAGTAGTAGTATAATCATCATCAATCACAAGCTCTTCCTCTCTTAAAGCCATATCCAAATTGGTGATCACCAAATATAATTTCAGCCCAGCCTTCTTAGTTAGTCTCATTCAATGTTTTCACAGAGGACAACTACAAAGGCAATGAGACTAAGGAAAAATGATTTACGAAATTAATCATAAATACTAACAATGTGTGCATAACATTAATCATGTTGTATTTTCCATGCAAAATACTAACTATGCAATTACAAATAGTATTATATCATGAAATCTAACACTAATAAGGCATTTAAGGCTCCATAATATAAAATAAAAATTAAATGTTACATTTCCAACCTAGCATCGGTAGGATATTTAAAATTTTTTAAGAATATAATATATAATTCTAACACTAACATTATTGCTAACAAACCATGTTAATAATATTACACCAATAGAGTATACAAATCCTTAATACAATCAAAAAAATTTAGTTCAACTAAATTTATGCAACTAGCCTCACGATAAGTGAATGCGCAGTTACGTAAAATTTCATAACATAACATGAGTAATATAATTCTTACATAATCATAATTTTATGCATACTAACATACAAAATCCAAATAATAACTAGACAGTAGCAAAAATTCTAAAAAATTACAGAAAGTAGGACAATATGTAGGAATCACATGGTAAAATTTTCAGACCAAATAACATCAAATTAGCAATCAAATAAATTGGGTAAAAAATAATTAAAATAATTTTATTTCTAAAAAATATCATTAAACCCACCTCAGAGAATAAAAGCCAATGATGTAATCAGAATAACTATCAAACACCTTTTTGGTAATGTGTGGACTGTAAGTGTCGTTCCCATGCATGGGCGAGTGTCACGATCCGGTAACTCAATTGTCAGAATGTGCGGTGCTTAAACTCTTCACTCAAAACTTAGTCAATTAGTACATGAGAATAAGTCAGTCAACTAATCATATACCAAGTTTTGAAAATAACAAGCAACACTAACAATTTATAACATATTGAGGCAACTGATAGTTCAGATGTCGTGGCTGATCAAATTAGAAATTTATAATACCAGATTGCACTACTCTGCTTGTAGCATAAAGCAACACTGGGTCGAACCCAAAGATCATTTGTGGATGATATCAATTAATTAGGAGCTGGAAATAAGGGGGGTTGGCAGAAACTAAACTATAACTACACTGACAGAAAACATATAAGACAGAACTAAAAATAAAAATAAACAAGCAACCAACCAAGGGAATTAACTTGAGATTTATGCTTCCTTGATTACTAAATGTTCATTCAATTGTTAATTATTTCTATGGCTTAAAATCACAGACAAGAATCATTGAAAATGATTAATGAGTCTAATTAGAACTCAACCACAAACAATCCATAAAATCTCAATGCATTGCTTGGTTTTCCTATCCTTTTCTAAAGGTGATTATCAAGATCTCAATAACCATATTAACATCTAAACTAAATGGACCCATTCAACTCAAATATCATAATAAAAACAAAGAGGAAAGGATGAGAAATAACAAACAAATGAATGGAAAAATGATACCAGAATCTCAGCATTGATCT